>LDKF01001933.1:12538-28112 GCA_001026735.1 Rotylenchulus reniformis
CAATTCCAACTGTCGTATTACGCCTCTGAAAAATGAAGTGATCCGCAACAGAAGATGAAGAAGCCGTGATCCGATTGATCGATCCCCTCACTCATTGGAGCTGATCTGGATCAGTAATCTTTTTGGGCCTAGCTCCTGATTTTTTGAGGCCTTGAAAAACCCCCTTTAAATTGAGTTTTCCGAAGAAATCCAACTTGCATCCCTCAAAATCCCTCGACTTGCGAAAATTCACCTTGGAAGGCCTTATGAAATGCTCGATGGAAACAAAAAGTTGAAATACGTGCCTAGAAAATCCAGAATTTGTCTTTAAAGGTCTGAAACTCGAATTTTGTTTGGAAACTCTAAGAAAATCCAAAAAAAACCCTTGCAGCAGGGGAGTGAATATTGAAAATTGAAAGACCTTGTCCATTATGTATGTCCAAACTCGATTTTATACCTAAAAACTATAAGAAATCCAATTTAGCTTTAAAAACGCACCTTAGCATCTTCTGAAACGCGTGCGTTTCCAAAATACTCACGCGCGCGTGACACAACGTCAATCTTAAACAGCGCGTGCCGCGGCATGTCGCTTACCCCTGCACCAGTCAACAGGACAACGCAACGACGGAGGTGGAGGAGAAAAGATGCGTCAACAGGTGACGCTTCACCAGGACCGCCGACGATGCTACGCAACAGCAGGTCACGTGCATTCCTAATGCATGCAGCGACTGCAGCACTGCTCCTGCAACTCTTGCTTGTGCCGGTGCCACATGTGGCTTCATTCGCGTGCAAGGGCTGCGCGCCGCCCTGCGTGTGCCCGGGCGAGAAGGGCGAACGGGTCAGTTTGTAAGAATTTTGGCCCGATTTTTCCGTACGCGTAAAAAGTCATGCCCAGGCCTGATCATCAAATCATGGGGTCGGCCCCGATCTTGGTATTTGATTTAGGGCAGAAAAAACAGGGATTTCCCCGATTTTATCCTCGAATTTCTACGGATATCAGGCCCCATCCATACTGTAACTGTTTTTGGTCAGTAATTTCCGCAAAAAAACATTGATTCATCTGTGACTTCTGTTCCGAAATTTCAGTGAAAATCAGGCTCATCAGTCTCTAACCTGACGCCGAATTTCCGCTAAAAACGCTAAGGGTTATGTATCACCGAGCTCGAAAATCTAGGAGACCATGTTAACTAGGATCCGCATTTGTAGCACAACAAATCTTTCTTTCTCCGACCTTAACACAATTTTTGGCACTTTTTCAGGGCGAACTCGGCTTCTCCGGCGCGCGCGGCTTTCCCGGTGTGCCGGGCGCAGACGGACCGGAGGGCCAAGCGGGCGCGCCCGGAATGGTGGGCTCTGAAGGCGACTTTGGAGATGTGGGTGGTAAAGGCCCACGCGGGGACCGCGGACTGCCCGGAGCGCCCGGACGAGACGGAATGCCGGGACTTGATGGACTACCTGGGTTGCCGGGCGACATGGGCGCGCCCGGGTGCAACGGAACGGATGTAAGTCGAAGAAATTTTCTTGCTAAGAAAACCTATATAAAGCAGCGTAAATTTCGGATTTTTTGAATGAAAAATCACCAAAATATTCGGCAAACTTCTGGAAATCCTTCGTTTTTATGTAGAATTTTTCAGGTCAACCTAGTAAATCCAGAACCCAATTCTCCAAGTCAGAACCTTGTAAGATTTGATGGGAATCCCAGGAATCGGCGAAAATTTTTAAACATTTTATTTTGACGGTTAAAATTACTGTATTTCTTGTATTAGACCCTCGGTGATTTATTTTTCAAACCCCTCTTCAGCAGAGGGGGGGGGTCTATTACAGGGGGGTGGACTTAACACAGGAAATACGGTAAAATTCGAACATTGTATAGGCTTGGAAAACCCGGAAAAAAATTCAACAATCCTCCTATAGCAAAGACAATTCTGGGATTTGTTTAGAAAATTTGGTAAAATTCTACCATGGTCAAAAAATTCTTGAATTTTTGTTATAAACATGCCTGGAAATCTGTGTTAAAATTTTTCGAACTTTCAGGGAATCCCTGGAACCCCTGGAGTGCCGGGCGGATCCGGACCAAGGGGACCCGACGGTGAACCAGGCCGACCAGGACGTCCGGGGCCACCGGGCGACGGCGGCGTCAACTCGGAGGGCGTCAAAGGGGTCAAGGGCGAGCCGGGAATGCCCGGAGTGCCAGGTGATTAGGGAATTCAAAGTTTACCAGGGCTTCCCAAAAGAACCAGCAGGAAACTCTCGGGACTCTCGAGAATCAGGATTTAACTTTTTGTCTAAATCCAAGTTTCTCATTTTTCTGATCCATGCAGATCCGAGGTTCCTGTCATTTTGTTAGTTTGAATTCCCAATATTCCTTTTCTGGCATAGCCAAGAACAACCTCGGAGAACCCGACGGATATCAATCCAAATACCGTAAAAACTGTATTTGAAACTCCGGGAGCTATAATTTTCAACCCCGCTTCAGAGAGGGGTCTATTTGAGGGGGGGGTGGGCTTCAAATGCAGGGGCTTGTAATACAGTTTTTACGGTACATTCTCAATTCCACTTTTTTGAGAATCCTACATAGGCCATGCCCCTAGTTTCCAAAATACCGAGGATGAGAGGCATGGGGATCCCGAATTACCATATCCTAAGCGGCAAAAGGTTCCAGTAGAAATCCCAGACCATGAAAGTTCAAGTTTCCCGGATCCCATTTCATTGATGAGGATGACTATATGATTACCTTTTTTCAGGAATGTCCGGCAACCCGGGCGTGCCGGGGCTGAGGGGCTGGCGCGGCGACCCCGGTCCCTATGGGCCGCCCGGCTTTCCGGGACCGCCGGGAGACAAGGGCCACATGGGACCGCGCATAGACGGGCTGAAGGGCGAGAAAGGGCTGATGGGACCGCCAGGTACAGTATTTCTTGGACTTTGGGAATGTTCCCAAAATTCTCAAGATATCGTAAGGGAGGAGCATTCCCCTTAATGGATGAAGCAAAAGAGATCTATTAGCCGAGCGCTCTAGAGGCGGGCGTAGCTCAGTTGGTAGAGCAGCCGAGATCTAATCGGAAGACGCTGGGATCGTCCCCCGGCCGCCTCTTGTCTTTTTCCTCGGGAAAAAGGTGTCTCTAAAGAGCAAAACGAACAATTTATTGGCAAGGGCCCAGCAGCATTACTGTATCCAACAAATCTTGGTACTAAACCAGATTTTGGACGATATGATAATTGGAAATAAATATGGAATCGCAAAAACAGGGTTTAAAATGCCAAGATGATCAAGCTTTGGATGCGTAAGCCCCTCCTTCTAAAGTCGATCACCATATCTGGAAATCAATTTCCCGTTGATCGGATTTGGCCAGTCGATTAGCTGATCATTTTTCACCAAATTTGATTTTGTTATGGTTTTTTAGGTACCGGGATTTTCCCGCACCCATAACTTTTCCGTACAGAGGAATCTTGTTGTCCGAGGTGTCTCTAACCGTGATCTGAGTATCGTAAGGGAGAGCATGCCCCTTATGTAAGAAGCAAAAAGAGATCTATTAGCCGAGCTCTCTAGAGGCGGGCGTAGCTCAGTTGGTAGAGCAGCCGAGATCTAATCGGAAGACGCTGGGATCGTCCCCCGGCCGCCTCTTGTCTTTTTCCTCTGGAAAAAGGTGTCTCTAGAGAGCAAAGCGAACGATCTCTTTGCAAGGGCCCAGCAGCGTTACTCCATTCATTTCATCAAAATCTTCCTTCCAAAAAAACAAGAGAATAATATGAATAATTCCTCCAAAATTTGCAGGGAATCTAACAATGGCTTAAATCTTCTAATATTCCCATACGAATCGATTGGATCCAAAAAAAATTCTCCCAAAACACTGATCTGTAAAGCATGCTAGGCCAAATTCCCCAAAAATCCCTCATCAGTTGGTCCAAGGGCCTGTCCGAGGTTAGTACTCAAAAATTGACTGGTACTCTAAAATAATTAGAGCCCCAAGATAGGCCGTCTTCCAACTAATGCCCGAACTTCCATTCCAACTGTCTAACTTTGTAGTTCTAAAAATCCTTCAAAATCCTCACAGGCTCCTTGGATCCATGGGCAATTTTTTGAAATTCTCAAAAAAAAACCTTAAGGTCCCCCTGGGCTGCCTGGCACTTTTGCCGGCTCGCTGACTTCGCCGGAGGAGAGCGAAGTGATCCAGGGCCCAGCGGGCATGCCGGGCGCCAAGGGCGAAAAAGGCCGCGACGGGGCGCTGGGACCGCCGGGCGCGCCCGGCTTCGACGGACCCCCGGGCTATCCGGGCCTCAAGGGCCAGAAGGGCGACCTGGGCGACGCCGGAAATTTGGTAAGAAATTTTCGGCGACTCCGTGATATTTTCAAGTGGGTTTTACGGATTTCTTGTAGAATTTTCGACATTTTTTGGTTTTTTTTGTGAATCCCTTTGGTGAATAAGATACAGGGGTACTTTCGGGCTTTCGGCACCGGATTTGGATTCCAAAGAATTTGTTCTAAAATCCGCTCTAAAATTTTGGGGAAAAAATCCGGGTTCTATGTATTACGGAATTTTTTAATAATTTTCCTAGATTTTTGGCGTAATTTTACAGAATTTTTGGTGGATTTTCCACTGAATTTTTCGGTTAACTTTGAAGATTTGGAAGGTGTTTATAGAATTTTCGGTGAATTTTTTACACAATTCTCATCATCTTCTGAATCTCGGAAGAATATTGTAATTTTGCCTGCCAAAATTTGCGAAAATTTTGCAAAAAAATTTTCCAGGGCAAACGCGGCAAGGACGGCGACATCGGTCCACCTGGCACAAAGGGCGAGAAGGGCACTCTCGGGATGCCAGGCCATCCCGGCTATGTGGGCGAGAAGGGGTCCGCCGGCGACATTGGCTATCCCGGAAGATGCGGGTGAGAAATTTTCACAAAAATTTTCGCGAAAACCAACCCCCTTAAGACCGGAAGGCGACGCCGGACCGCCCGGACCCTTTGGCGTCGGACGCGGTGCTCCAGGTTCGCGCGGTCCTCAAGGCGCGGACGGCATCCCTGGCGAAAAGGGCTTGCCAGGTGGAAATTTTCGAGAATTTTTTTTGATTCGAAAACCAACCCCCTCCCTAATCCTTCTAGGCAAGGACGGTCCGATGGGCGCGGTGGGCGCCCGTGGTCCAATCGGAGAGCCCGGCACTCCGGGCGAGCCTGGTGTGCCCGGCGCGCCCGGGTTCAGCGAGAAGGGCGTCAGGGGAGAGGACGGTTTCCCGGGCTATGCGGGCGAGCCCGGACGCCCTGGGGAGCCGGGCGCGCCTGGATTACCCGGCGAACAAGGCCTGCCCGGCTATGACATCCAGGGACCTCCAGGTGCGTTTGTGTCAAATCAAGGCGTAACGCGTCCGCTCTCTGGTTTTGCATCAAATCAGGGCGTAACGCGTCCGCTCTTTGGTTTTGCGTCAAACAAGGCGTAACGCGTCCGCTCTCTATTGAATGCATCATTTTACGCACCTTCTCCCTATAGGACAAGACGGCCTTTCCGGCTTGGACGGCTTTCCTGGCGTCCCCGGCGAGTTGGGCGAGCCCGGACCTCCGGGACCCAAAGGCTTTCCGGGCGCCGGCGTCAAGAAAGTGGGCCCTCCGGGCCAGTCCGGACTACCTGGGCATCCGGGCGACAACGGACGCATCGGACTGCCGGGCGCGCCCGGTGCTCCTGGCTCTACTGGAGCACGCGGCGACGACTGCGGCTTCTGCCCCGACGGACGACCGGGCGAGGCGGGCGAACCCGGCACACCCGGAATGGATGGATGGCGCGGCGCGCCCGGACCCGACGGACCCGTGGGCCTGCCTGGACCCAAAGGCATGCCCGGAAAACCGGGCGGACTCGGCGCCCAAGGACTGCAGGTTAGCTTCGTCTTGTCCAATC
Organism: Rotylenchulus reniformis; assembly: GCA_001026735.1. Taxonomy (NCBI): domain Eukaryota; kingdom Metazoa; phylum Nematoda; class Chromadorea; order Rhabditida; family Hoplolaimidae; genus Rotylenchulus; species Rotylenchulus reniformis. The sequence continues at coordinate 18,402 of LDKF01001933.1, forward strand.
TTAGATAACTGCAATACTAAGTTTTGCGCCTTAGCGCCCAAAATTTGAAATTTTTAGGGCGCCGAAGGCCTTCCCGGCCTGCCCGGCTACCCAGGCCTCAAGGGCGAAGCGGGCGACGTGCTGGGCCCCATGGAGAATCCGGCGGGCGTACCGGGCCTGAAGGGCGACCGTGGACTGCCCGGCATCGGCGGATACCCCGGCGCGCCCGGACTTGACGGACTGCCGGGCGCCTCCGGACTGCCCGGATTCCCTGGTCCACCGGGCGACAAGGGCGTCACCGGAATCCCTGGAAAGCGCGGACGCGACGGACAGCTCGGCATCCCTGGAGTGCCCGGAGAAGCTGGCGAATCGTACCCGGGCGCGCCCGGCCAACCCGGCTTTGCCGGTCCACCCGGCGACGATGGTCTTCCAGGCCTGCCCGGACTTGAAGGTACAATATGTAGATGATCACCTACTGATTCTACAGTACTCTAGTAAGGATAACAGCACTGGACAAATACCGTAACCTCGGGCTAGGGGGTACGGTATTTGTCAAAAGGCTGTCATACACTATAACCCCATCAGTTCCAATCAAAACACACAATGCCGTGATCTGCAGAAGCAAATGCTTTAGAAATTAAGAAACAAGTTTCAATGTCGTGTAGCCCTATGCACCATGCACCCAGGTGCACAAATTACCCTGGAAACATGGCAAATGCCATGTTTTTGAAAATTGCCATTTTTTTGATTTTTATTGATTGGAGAGTGAAAGTGAAAAAATGACTAAAATTTGTTAACAATATCCTGCTAAAATTCAACATTTTCTCTGGCGTCCCCTATCGGGACCGGCGCCGCTACCCCTCAAGAAACTGAATTAATTTTAGAAAATACAAACAAAAATGATCAATTTTCTTAGGGAAGAGCCTAAATTTTCAAAAAATTTCTCCGGTGGCACCTAACAGGGTCGCCATCACCCCTTTAATTAAAAAAAACGAGCTTTTGGGTAATGGAAAAATTGCAGAAAAATATGAACGTGGATAATAAATGTTAGGTATTTATTGAAATTTTTGTTGTTTAAAAAGGCTGCCATGTAAATGCCATGTTTTTTGGAAAATTTTGCCATGTAAATAACATGTTTTTCAAGCAGTTTGCCATGTTTTTCGAGGTGTAAGTTGTGCATCTTGCATACACCAGAGAGTATAATACAGTAATACATCCAAATAGATACAGTAAGCTGTGAAAAAATATACATGGCATACAGTATGCAAGGCTAAAAAGCAAGGATTTTTCAGGCGAACCGGGCGACCAAATTGAGGCGCTGATGGAACCGGAACATGGACGCCCAGGACTTCCCGGATTGCCAGGCGCAAAGGGCGAGCGCGGCCAAGATGGGATGCCAGGCCTTTCCGGAAGACCGGGCGCGGACGGATTCCCAGGCGCGCTGGGCGAAAAGGGCATCGCTGGCATTCCCGGAAAAGTCGGCAGGGCGGGCGGACGCGGAGCGCCAGGACCGCAAGGACGCCCGGGCGCGCCCGGATTCGACGGCGCGCCCGGAGAACCAGGCAGCGACGGACTGCCAGGAGTCCTTGGACTTGCAGGTAGACTTATAGAGTGTCGGAATAAAACGTGGACTAAGTTTTTTGAACTTAGCTAAGAAAACCTAGAACCTAGAACATAGAACAAATTTTTGCAATTTCAGGCGCGCCTGGCGAGCCGGGTTACGGACTGCCCGGCCTGGCCGGCTACCCTGGACCGAAGGGCGCGCCAGGCGATGCTGGGCTGCCCGGATTTCGGGGACCGGACGGAAAACCCGGGCTTCCTGGAGCGCCCGGACTGCGCGGCATGGACGGAGAGCCGGGGCGCGATGGCATAATCGGCGCGCCAGGACCGAAGGGCGAAATTGGTGGGCAATAAATTGCTAAATTTTCTATTTTTACCGAATAAATTCAGGACTGGTTGGCATCCCTGGAAAGGACGGTAGACCCGGACGACCAGGGCAGCCAGGCATGACGGGCCCGAAGGGCTATTCTGGACAACCCGGACTCCCCGGATTACCTGGCGCCAAGGGCGAGTTTGGCGCGTCCGGAGCGCGAGGAGTTCCAGTAAGCCAGCCGGGGCTTGGGAAATCCGATCAAAAGCAAAAATTTCCTCGAAATTTCTTCTAGGGCAAAGTCGGCGCTGAGGGCCTTCCGGGAGTACCAGGCGAGCCCGGACCCATCGGCTTCCCCGGACTCTACGGCACACCTGGCGACGCGGGGCTACCCGGAATACCTGGCGAACGCGGCTTGCCGGGACCGCCTGGACGCGATGGATTGCCAGGACCGGAAGGACCGCCTGGAGACAACGGTAAATTTTCTGAAAATTCTTATGGGTTGAAAATTGATTTTGAAAAATCCCCGAAATTTCTGCAGGCTTCCCCGGCGTGCCGGGCAAGGACGGTTTCCCAGGCGCGCCTGGCGCCCGCGGCGACGACGGCGTTCCGGGACCTTTCGGCCCACGTGGATTGGATGGACTCCCAGGGGTTCCTGGACTGCGCGGCGAGGATGGCATTCCGGGCGCGCCTGGGCTTGAAGGACCGATGGGCGAGCGCGGAATGGACGGAATGCCGGGCGTGCCGGGCGAGCCGGGCATCAGCCAACCTGTAAACTCAAATTTTCACTAAAAATCGGCCGAAAAATCAAAAAATCTTTCAGGGTCTTCCCGGTGAAAAAGGCCAACCCGGCGATTTCGGCTTCGAAGGCCTTCCCGGCCCACCCGGTTTACCAGGAATGCCCGGCCTAGCAGGCTTTCCGGGTCCTCCAGGTAAGTTTTCCGAATCCGTAAAATTTGATAATCACACGTGCCAAAAATCTTCCTTGCCTTCCGCAGGAGAACCCGGCATGGCAGGACTTCCCGGAAGGCAGGGCGCGGACGGCTTACCAGGGATCCCAGGGCTCAAAGGCGACGCGGGCGTGCCCGGACTCGCAGGCGCCGATGGCGTGCCGGGACTGCAGGGCGCGCCCGGCCTGCCCGGCGACAAGGGCTGGCCCGGCCCCCGGGGCACCGACGGCATGCCAGGACTGCGCGGCTCACCCGGGATGCCGGGCGCCAAGGGCGACCAGGGCCTGCACGGACTGCCGGGCATGCCCGGATTCCCGGGACCCGTCGGGCTTACGGTAGGACATTTGGACGACTAATTTTTGACATTTGGCCAATTTCTGCAGATATTTTGGAGATTTTGGCCAATTTATATGACGAATTAGGATGTAAATTGGAGTTGTCCCATTTTTGGCCTATAATTTATGGGCAAAAAATGTCTTTTTAAAAGATCCCTAAACATATCCATTGGGCCTTTTTTTTGGTCTTTTCACATTAATAATTTTTGGACATCTTGGCCAATTTGTGTTGCATTTTTTGCCATTGTACACTAATTTCTGGGTATTTTTGGTCATTTTACATATGTGTCATTCCCTCGAAGTCGACACACCAAATGTCCGTTTTCCTGTTTTGGCCTTTTTGGGGCACAATTTTTTTTGTCTTCTAACTAATTTTAGCACAATTTGTCCATTTTTTTAAATTGACCAATTTGGTAGATTAAACGGTATTGTGAATGGTGGAATTTGGCGCAATTATGCCATAGGCCAAATTGAACCCAAATTTGGCCAAAGAAAATTGAATTTTTCGTTGGCCAAATTTGGCCAAACCTACCCGTTTTTCTCAAAAAAAAATTGTTCCAATGTTCCAATTTGGATTTTTGGACAACTTTGGGCCAAAATATACTTACCCATTCTTGGTCAATATTTCTCGTCTTTTCAGGGCGACAGCGGACTTCCCGGCGTTCCTGGCTTCCCCGGCGACATTGGTCAACCCGGACTGCCCGGCATCCCCGGTCCAAAAGGGCAAACCGGCGAAGGCGGCTTCCCGGGCGCGCCCGGCCAGGATGGTCTGCCGGGCCTAGCGGGCGCGCCGGGCGACGACGGCCTTCCGGGACTGTCGGGCCCGGACGGCTACGGTATTCCTGGAGAACGCGGCATTGACGGAGTGCCGGGCCAGGAGGGCTACCCAGGACAACCGGTAGGGAAATGGGCCAGGAAAATGGAGGAAAATTGCGAAAATTTGAAAAAAAATTTAGAAAGATCTCAGCAAAATTCCAACGGTGAAATCAAGCATGTAGGCATTATATCTTCAAAAGACATGAAATTAGCCCTATACCTGCGAGATTTCGATCCAAATTAGTCGGGCATGGACTCGAAAACCCAGAAAAATTGCAAAAAATTGAAAAATTATATACTAAAACCCTGAAAGTCTAAATTGCAGACATTCTTCATATTTTTGGAGAGGGAATGGTCTCAAACGGTTTTAAAATGCATAAAATGCCCAGCAAAACAATTTTGCAGGGTTTCCCCGGAGAGCGAGGCGATGCAGGATTGCCAGGTGCGCCAGGCCTGCCGGGCCAACCGGGCGACCGTGGGCTTCCCGGAATCCTCGGGGAGAACGGACTGCGCGGCATTGACGGAAAGCCAGGTCCAAAAAACGAAAAATTCAATAGAGTCTAAGCGAAAAACCTGCCGAACCCCCTAGCTTACCTAAAAGGTGAAATCGTAGAAATTTTCGGAAGGAAACCCTAGGCCACGTCTAAAAATCTGCAATTTGAATTTGTTTTTTTGCACAGGTCGCCGTGGCCAAGACGGCCTTCCCGGACCGCCTGGACCTCCCGGCATGCCGGGACCGAAGGGCGCGCGTCAGCCGGACGGAGTTGCAGGCCTGCCTGGACCTCCCGGAGAGCCAGGATACGTCGGACAAAGGGTACGCAGGTGGAGGGTCATTGGACGTCTCTAAATTTCTGCGTCAATAAACGCACCAAAATTACGCATTTTTCCCCTTAATTAGGGTGACATCGGTCCGGAAGGCCTGCGCGGAATGCCCGGCGACCGGGGCCTGGACGGCATGCCTGGTCTACCAGGGCCCAAGGGCGAGTTGGGCATGGACGGCATGTCGGGCTTACCGGGACCGCCGGGGCGCGAGGGCAGGCCTGGACCGCCCGGCGTGCCGGGCACCACGCCCGCATTCATCCAGGTAAGGATTTTCTGGGGTTTTCCGCCTAAAATTTTGGAAATTTCCGCATTTTTACCCCCTAGGACCTGCATGCTCCACTCGGAAAACACGGCGAGATAGGCCTTCCCGGCATCCCGGGCTATCCGGGCGACCAAGGCGACGCGGGCCTGCCCGGACCGCCCGGCCCCGCCGGTTACCCCGGCGCGGCGGGCCTTTCGGGCGAGCCCGGACGCCCCGGCATTCCCGGCGCCAAGGGCGAGGCAGGGCACAGCGGCGTGCCGGGCGTGTACGGACGCGAAGGCAGACCCGGACTTCCGGGCGCGCCCGGATTCCCTGGACCACCTGGGTAAGCGGCAAAAGTTTAGGGCGAGGAGTCTAGAAAATGGTTTTGATCCAAAAGGGCATAATTTTGGGCCAAGCTCTCGAAATCACAATTTTTGGCCAAAATGTCTTAGGGATTAGAATCCAACTCCCGAAACTTTCGGGCCAAGAAAACCCAGATTTTTGGTCCGATAATCGAAAAATTTTCTATGCTTATAGCAAACTGGAAATCCTAGCAGTAGCAGGGTATCCACCGTGCCACTGCCAAAAAATTTTTCGTACACCATTTAAATCGGAAAACCAGAGTATTGTGGAAAAAAACAAGGATTAAGGATCCGGAAACCAACCATAAAATCCTGAATTTCTGTTGGAAATGCGAAAATTAGGACCAAAAAATGAGGCTCGGGAATTTGGCCCAGCAGAGGTCTAACTCGTAGCGAAATTTAATAAACAGATTTTTAATTTTTCATTGGAAGCAGAAAATTTTGGGCTTTGATAATCAAAAAAATTTACAACTCGCAAAATTCCGATGGTTTCCAGCGGCTTGGCGCCCTCCCGCGGCTTCACCATCACCCGGCATTCACAGTCTACCCAGCCCCCGCAGTGTCCCCAGGGCATGGCCCAACTGTGGACCGGCTACTCACTTCTCTACGTGCAGGGCAACGGACGCGCAGCGGGTCAGGACCTGGGCACGCCTGGTGAAATTTTTGAAAATTTTCCGATTTTTCTAATCCCCTTATCCCGGATAGGTTCCTGCCTGCCCAAGTTCTCGCCGATGCCGTTTGTGTTCTGCAACGTGAAGGTTGGTTGTTGGTGCGGTTCGAAGAGTTAAAAAACCCGATATTTGGCCCAAAATTTTCTAAGGCTGCCAATTTCCCGTTTTCGGCCATCATTGCGTAAAATCAAAATTTCCAGAAAATTTCTATTTGAAATTTTTGTTTTTCCTTAGCCTTAAGCTTTATGGGCCTTAAAAATCCTATTTTTCCAATTTTTTGCGTATTTTTCCACTCCGAAAAAAATGAAATTTTTTTCTTCCCCATAAGGGACTTAAAAATTAAAATTAAAATCCTTTTTTCAGTCCTATGGGGCTGAAAATTAATCGTCCATTTTTCGCGAAATTTTACACTTTTTAGAAAAATCCAATTTATCCAATTTTAGTCAATTAGGGCCTAATGAGCAAATTGTTCAAAAAATAAAAATAAATTCTGTGAATTTGCAGGAGGTGTGCCACTTTAGCTCGCGCAACGACTACTCCTTCTGGCTGTCCACCGGGAAGCCGATGAGCCAGATGATGACGCCGGAAACTGGGCAGGCGATCCGCGACCACATCTCGCGTTGCGCGGTGTGCGAGACGCCGACGCAGACGGTGGCGGTGCACTCGCAGGACACGCAGGTGCCGCGCTGTCCGCCTGGCTGGCACGCATTGTGGAGCGGCTACAGTTTCGCGATGGTACGGCACGGGAAGCGGATGCGGAACGGATGCGCAATATTCGGACACGCGCAACATCCAATTTCGTTAATATCGAATACGCACTTACGGACGCATCCCGGACGCGAATACGCACTTCCCGACGCACTTACGGACGCGTTAAGTTCCGGACGCTCAGCTTATGAAACCATTTATTATGGAAAAGCAAAACCGGATGCGTTACTTTCGAATGCGCAAATTCAGCTTCTGAGACCACTTATTATTAGGGCCCGACATTTTAGGGAATTCCCCTAAGCCAAAATAGGGACCTATTAGGGAGCAAAAAAGGGCCCAAATAGGGAGAAAATAGGGAGCTATCTAGCGAAAATAGGCAAAAATAGGGAAAATTTTTTTTCAAAATATGATCTAAAAATTCAAAAATTTCGTCTAAAAAGGCATATTAAGCCTTTTTATAATCAATTTAACTATTATCTTGAGATGTTTTTAAATAGAAATTGAAGATTCATAAAAAATAGAAAATAAAAAAATTAAAAAAAGTTTTTTCGAAATTTTTCAAAAAAAATTGCGAAAAAATTTTAAAAATTTAAGATAAAAACCAAAAATTTCCCTAAAATTTTCGGAAATCTAAAAATTTTCTAAAAAAAACTAAAAAATTTTCCAAAAAATCCAAAATTTTCTGTTTTTATTGCATTTTTATAAAGAATTTCTTAAAAAATAAGTCAAAATAGGGAGAAAATAGGGAAAAAATGGCGAAATAGGGAAAAATTTAGCCGCGCTTATAGAAATAGGGAAAATAGGGAAAAAAAAGTTCATCAAAATACGTTCAAATATGTCTAAAAACGCGTTTCTGAGCGTTTCCCTACGATTCCATGTCTTTAAAAAAATAGGGAATTCCCTAAAATGTCGGGCCCTACTTATTATGAACGCGCAACTTCCAAGACTGCTAAGTTCCGGACGCGCAACATCAAATATCATTAATTCTGAATGTGCGTTTCCGGACGCGTTAAGTTCCGGACGCGAAACCATTTATTTCGGAAACGCAGATTCGTTACTTTCGAATGCACATATTCAGCTTTTGAGGCCATTTTTTATGGAAACTCAAACTCCAGATACGAAACTTTCGAGACTGCTAATTCCGGACGCGCAACAACCAATTTTGAATGCGCACTTCGAACAACATTAATTCTGAATGCGCACTTCCGAAGCGTAATTTTCGTTGCGAAACTTAGGTGGAAAATGCATAAATCCTGTAGGGAAAGTCCGCTATATAATAGTTACAACTGCATTGGTATTACCGTAAAAACTAAATTAAGACCTCACGGGGTCTTATTTTTCCATCCCTGTGGAGAGAGGGTCTATTATTAGAGGTTTCCACTAGAGTTTCTTCAGAGAGGGGGTTTATTGGAGGGGTGAGCTCCTAATGGGAGGTGAGGCTATTGGAGGGGTGAGCTCCTAATGGGAGGTGGGGATATAAAAGAGGTAATATGATATGCGGTATTCGGCCAAATAATGTATGTATCCACCTAAACTATAGCAGAGTTTAATACTGCATTGGTATTATGCAGTATTCGGCCAATAGAAGCTATAGCATCTATTCTATAGTGTATATATCCACCTAAAAGAAGCAGGGTGTACAAATGTCCGCGAAATTCCGGATCACACTTCTCTTACCGATTGCTTCCGGAAATGGATGCGCGGTTTTCTGAGCGACGGAAAGAAATCCTTAGCTTTAGCTAGTTCAATTCCGGATGCGCAACTTCAAAACGTACTTTCCGGAATTGTTTACATAATGCGTAACTGCCGGAGACGCAATTCTCGTAACGATTTCTTCCGGAAATGCAAGATTGGATGCGCGATTTTCAGAGCTCTGGAAAGCTATGGGTTCCAAAGCTCCGCAACTTTGGAACCCATAGCATTTAGCTAGTCGAATTCGGATTTTCCGGACTAAATCTAGGCGCTTTTCAGCACACTGCGGCGGGCGCCGAGGGCACGGGCCAGAACTTTGATTCGCCGGGCAGCTGCCTGGAGACCTTCTACCCGGTGCCCTTCATCGAATGCCACGGCAAGGGCACCTGCAACTACTACGCCACCAACCACGGCTTCTGGCTGGCCGTCGTGGAAAAGGTGGGAATTGTGGTGCCGAAGGTCCCAAAAGTTCCAGGGAATAACTCTCATTATCACTGAAGTCAAAATCCCGGGAATATGGATTCTTAAGAGAATTTGGTCCAAAAATCTTGGTAATTGGTCCCAAGAGGGGTGTTATTTCCTAAAAATTGGTCCCAAAGCAACTAGAGGGGTATTGGGTCCTAAGCGTTTCCGAAAATTGTTCCCATACATAGTTCCCAAAAGGGCTATCCGACTTTTGCGGACCGGACTTTTGCGGACCCGACATTTGCGGACCCGACTTTTGCGGACCCGACTTTTGCGGACCCGACATTTGCGGACCCGACTTTTGCGGACCCGACATTTGCGGACCCAATAATGATAAAAAAAAAATGAAAAAATTTTATGTCTTGCCCAAGAGCCAACGGGCATTATAAATTATGAATCACTGTCCTTTAAACAACCAAGAAATGGACAATTAAGAGATCAAATATTACCGTAGAGTTCTAGGCCTAATGACCCTAAAAACGGTCGCCCTAGCTATTGACGCAGCAATCATAGGACGCGCCGCTGAAAAAGCGGCTAACTTTGTAAAAGCCGTAGAGAATTTTGGCTAAAGCTATGGCCAAATCGGAGTGATTCTTCTTTGACGATTTTTTTTGATACAATTTGTAGCCGTCGTTTAATGTGAAAAGTGCTTCATACATAAAGTCCGTTGGCTTTATTATTTCTGTGGGCCAGGCATATAAAAATTTTAATTTTTTAATTTTTTATTAAAAAATAATTGGGTCCGCAAAAGTTACGGTCCGCAAAAGTCGGGTCCGCAAATGTCGGGTCCGCAAAAG
>LDKF01001933.1:34287-46705 GCA_001026735.1 Rotylenchulus reniformis
GGGGGGGGGGTGGAGGGAGAGCAGTCAATCATCCCTCTCACGAGGATGGCACTAAGATCAAAGGGTGCCACCAAACCACCAACAGACTATCATTTGGTAGTGTTTTACCGCATTTTCCCACACCTATAGGCCATCTTTGGCGGTATCATCAAATGGTTTTTATATAGAGAAAGATAGAGAAAAAAGGTAGAAGAGAGCAAGATAGTGATAGAAATAGAGAGAGAGAGGCAAAGAAAAAAAGAGAGAGAAACAGAGAAAAAGAAAAAAAGAGAGGAGAGAGAAATAAAGGAAGAGAAATGTGGTGAGAAGGAGATAAAGAGAGAGAAAGATAGAGAGATAGAGTAACAAAAGTGAGGGAGAGAGAGAGAGAAGTTAGGGGAGAGAGAGGCAGAGAGAGAAAGACAGTATCATCAAAGGGTTTTTATATAGAGAAAGATAGAGAAAGAGAGAGAAGGTAGAAGAGAGAAAGACAGTGATAGAAATAGAGTGAGATAGAGGCAAATAGAGATAGAGAAAGAGAAACATAGAAAAAGAAAGATAAAGAGAGATAAAGAGAGAGAGGGGAGGTAGAGAGAGAGAGACAGAGAGAGAGATAAAGAAAGAGAAGCCAGGGAGAAGGAGATAAAGAGAGAGAGAAAAAGATAGAATAACAGAAGTGAGGGAGAGAGAGAGAGATAGAAGTTAGGGGGATAGAGAGAGTCAGAGAGATAAAGAGATAGAAAGCGAGAGAGAGAAGTGAGTTGAAGGAGAGAGACAGAGATAAAGAGACAGAAAGAAAAAGAGAGAGGTACAATAACAGAAAGAGGAGGAGAGAGAAACCGAAGTTAGGGAGGTAGAGAGTAAGAGAAAGACGTTATCATCAATGTTTTTCTCGCACTAGCGTGAGTGAGAACGGTATCATCAAAGTGCTTTTCGCGCGCTAGCCTGCTTTAAGCCTATTACCTGGGCATTAGCATCAAAGGGTTTTCGTGCACTAGCTCACAAGGCCTCAACTCACCATCCTTACCGCATTAGCCAGTGCCTATTGATTGGCGGTATCCTCAAAGGGTCTTTCATATAGAAAGATAGAAAAAAGAGAGATAAAGAGAGAAGTGAGGAGCGAGAGAGAGACCGAGAGATAAAGCAAGAGAAAGGGAGAGAGGGACAGAGAGTGAAAGAATGAGAGAGAAGTAAGGGGCGAGAGAGAGAAGTGAGTTGAAAGAGAGAGACAGAGATAAAGAGACAGAAAAAAAAGAGAGAGGTACAGTAACAGAAAGAGGAGGAGAGAGAAACCGAAGTTAGGGAGGTAGAGAGTAAGAGAAAGACGTTATCATCAATTTTTTTCTCGCACTAGCGTGAGTGAGAACGGTATCATCAAAGTGTTTTTCGCGCGCTAGCCTGCTTTAAGCCTATTACCTGGGCATTAGCATCAAAGGATTTTCGTGCACTAGCTCACAAGGCCTCAACTCACCATCCTTACCGCATTAGCCAGTGCCTATTGATTGGCGGTATCATCAAAGGGGTCTTTCATATAGAAAGAGAAAAAAGAGATAAAGCGAGAGAAAGGGGGAGAGAGACAGAGAGATAAAGAGAAAGAAAGAAAAGGAGAGAGGCAGAAAGAGGGGGATGACATAATCCAATGAGGGAAAATGAACGGAAAAGATGAAGGAGAGAGAATGTCCGATGATGCCATAGAACGACCAAAAGGAGGGAGAGGGAAAGGGACCAAAGAAGACGCACAAATAATATAATTAAGTTCTTATAATATTGGACAAAGATTTTTTCGCTCAATTTTTATTAAGATTTTCTTACAAAAATGATTAAATTTATGATATTCTTATTTAATTGGTTATTTCGCTCTGATCATTCTCAGCCTTCCTAATTCCCTCATATCTTCATCCTTTTCGCCATCTTGGCCTTTTTGGTCTGGGGTTCCTCTTGCGATTGGTTCGGTAGTTGGTCCACTTCGGGTGCTTCCTCTTCAGCCAGTCAGTGGACGAAAACGGAGCAAGCACCAATCCAGGACATTTCCGTTGTATTTGTTTGTGTGGTTCTATAGAAAAANATAGAGGCAAATAGAGATAGAGAAAGAGAAACATAGAAAAGAAAGATAAAGAGAGAGAGGCGGAAAGAGGGGGATGACATAATCCAATTAGGGAAAATGAACGGAAAAGACGAAGGGGAGAGAATGTCCGATGATGCCATAGAACGACCAAAAGGAGGGAGAGGGAAAGGGACCAAAGAAGACGCACAAATAATATAATTAAGTTCTTATAATATTGGACAAAGATTTTTTCGCTCAATTTTTATTAAGATTTTCTTACAAAAATGATTAAATTTATGATATTCTTATTTAATTGGTTATTTCGCTCTGATCATTCTCAGCCTTCCTAATTCCCTCATATCTTCATCCTTTTCGCCATCTTGGCCTTTTTGGTCTGGGGTTCCTCTTGCGATTGGTTCGGTAGTTGGTCCACTTCGGGTGCTTCCTCTTCAGCCAGTCAGTGGACGAAAACGGAGCAAGCACCAATCCAGGACATTTCCGTTGTATTTGTTTGTGTGGTTCTATAGAAAAATAATTAAAAATTGATCATTTTTTACCCACCTTTGCCTTGATCTTGAAAAGACCAATTATTCCAAGCTCGGCAATAAGAGCATTGAAGGCTTCAAGAAATCCTTGACTATCGGAGGATTGACCTAGCAAGGAGCAGACGCTCTAATGGTCTATGGTCGCATGCCCGACACCCTTACCGTCTGTATTGAGGTAGATTACTATACACGACACAGGATCAAGGTAAAAAGTTTATGTTCAATAGATCAATGGAGGTTAAGCTTCACCACCCATATCATGTCTGCATTATCGAATGCTTTTCAGATGGAGCTGAAGACCGATATTTCCCTCTTGAGCTGCTGGAACTCTTGGAAGACTTTCCTTTGTCTCTCCCAATTTGGATAGATGAAAATCTCTTTTTTCTGAATTGCCGATCCAGGAGAAAAACCGATCAAGGTATTTATTATCCACTATTTTTATTTCACACAAATTTAAGATGAGACCGAAGACGACTGGGGGATTTGAGCTGAGCCAAGATGCTTGATGCTATACACATGTATACTCGTCACGCGCGCGTGCCCATTCGCATCTTTTTTTTTTACGCGCGCGTGCCCATTCGCACCCCATTTTTTATTATCTTTTTTTTTTTACGCGCGCGTGCCCATTCGCACCCCAAAAAGATATAAATTTGGGCTAATTTGCACCAAAATTCCTTAATATTTCAACTATGTATAATTTCCAGAGCTTAATTTTGCACTTTTCTAAACCAAAACTGACATTTCTCTCTCAATAACTTCCATGCTTTGATTATATCAAAATATTATCTTCAAATTTCATTTGAAAGAATAATGATACCAAATGGATTAAAAACCCGATATCGAATTTGGACAATGGTAAGTATCGAACACTATCTCAAAACAATATTGATATATTGAGTCAATACTTTTCTGGGGTACGCGTACACATCCCATCCCACACGCACTCTCGCCATGCGCACGTTATACACACGCGTGACCTCGCCATGAGCAGACCATAAATAAACTAATTAAAAGCAAAAAGCCTTAATTTAAACCACTATTAATCTTCTCACGCTTATTATTGCACTTTCCAACCCCCAAAATCTCTCAATCCTTCGTCTTAACCTTGCATCCACAAGCATTTCCATTTCTTAATTTCATTTTCTCTAGCTTAATATTTCGCACAGGAGAAGTATTTATTAGTATTTATTAGTCAATAATTTAAAATTCACCCCAAAATTAAGATGAGACCGAAGACAAGGGGGGGAGAGATGAGTGACCAAGATGCTTTGTAATGTACACATGTAAACTCGTTACGCGCGCGTACCCATTACACTGGTGCATCCCACACTCCCCTCCCCATCCAAAAAATGAAAATTTGGTTATTTTTCACCAAAATTTACTAATATTTCGTCTATGTGCATCTTCTTTTCCTTAATATTGCACTTTTCTACTTAAAAATGACATCTTTTCTTCCATTCATTTATTCGACATCTTAGCTTTTCATTTATTACTCAAAATTTTAAATTTTATTTTTTATCCAAAACAATAAATGGTGTAAAATGCATTTAACATGATCTATGAGGATGAATGCTTAAATATGTTTGGTGATGTACACATGCGTACCTTCTTGACACACGCACATGTACACATGCGTACCTTCTTGACACGCGCATGCTCGTCACACGCACGCCCGTCACACACACACGCATGCCTATACATGCATATAAGACCATAAATTCACTAATTAAATGCAACAATCCTTAATATTTCACCAAGGTGCATCTTCTCTTTCTTAATATTGCATTTTTCTACCTAAAACTGACATCTTCTTACTCTTAATTTTGCATTCATGTGCATCTTCTAAAGATTAAGGTTACCAATGTTCATCTTCCAATCCTTAATATTTCACCAAGGTGTATCTTCTCTTCCTTAATATTGCACTTTTTCTACCTAAAACCGACATCTTCTCCTCCTTAATTTTACACCCATGTGCATCTTCTAAACCTCAATATTACAAAGGTGCATGTTCCAATCCTTAATATTTCATCTATGTGCATCTTCTCNGAATGCTTAAATATGTTTGGTGATGTACACATGCGTACCTTCTTGACACGCACATGTACACATGCGTACCTTCTTGACACACGCACATGTACACATGCGTACCTTCTTGACACGCGCACGCTCGTCACACACGCACGCCTATACATGCATATAAGACCATAAATTCGCTAATTAAATGCAACAATCCTTAATATTTCACCAAGGTGCATCTTCTCTTTCTTAATATTGCATTTTTCTACCTAAAACTGACATCTTCTTACTCTTAATTTTGCATTCATGTGCATCTTCTAAAGATTAAGGTTACCAATGTTCATCTTCCAATCCTTAATATTTCACCAAGGTGTATCTTCTCTTCCTTAATATTGCACTTTTTCTACCTAAAACCGACATCTTCTCCTCCTTAATTTTACACCCATGTGCATTTTCTAAACCTCAATATTACAAAGGTGCATGTTCCAATCCTTAATATTTCATCTATGTGCATCTTCTCTTCCTTAATATTGCACTTTTTCTACCTAAAACCGACATCTTCTCCTCCTTAATTTTACACCCATGTGCATCTTCTAAACCTCAATATTACAAAGGTGCATGTTCCAATCCTTAATATTTCATCTATGTGCATCTTCTCGTCCTTAATATTGCACTTTTTCTCCTAAAAATGACATCTTCTCACCATTAATTTTGAACTCATGTGCATCTTCTAAAGCTTAATATTGCCAATATGCATCTTCCTATCCTTAATACTTCACATAGATTCATATTCTCTTCCTTAATATTGCACTTTTTCTCCTAAAAAATGACAGTTTCTCAATACTAAATTTTACACCCATGTGTATCTTCTTCACTAATTTTCACCAATTTTATTTCATTGGCCAATATTTTCATTAAATTTATCCAGAATATTAATTCTCAATGAAAAGGTATGCATTCATACATGTTAGTGCGTATGCATGGGTGTATGGAAAGATGAAGGCGACTAGTGAAGGCGACATAAATAAGTCATGAGTATGAGTAAAGAGAGGGGGAGAGAAACATGGATGAGAAACGAGACAACCAAAATATCAATCATTTGGCTCGGAAACTTATTACAACATTTCCAAAGTTAAGGACTTTAGTGGTGTAGGGATCTCAATGCCCGTACAAATTTTATTGAGTGAGGTAGAAAAGCGGAGCCCAAATTATTTGATTGACATAGAAATTGGTGTAATCCGTAAAATAGGGAACATTGATTACAAGGGATAAATTATAGGATGATAATAATAACTAAATTTTAGGATTAATTAGAAAATAATAATTAAGTAGAAAAAATTAAATAAAATATTGGAGTATTGTAGTCGACAGATCCCCATTGATATGATGGCTCATACGATCCAATGTTCGAGAACAGAAAAAATCTGAACCGGAACCTGCCAGAATAGTCGTTATTCCATTTGGTGATCACTGCTGGCACCCAGTCTTGTGCTTCATAGGTTTTCTTGTTCATTGGGGCCTTGATGGCTCGCATCAGGCGCAGGGCATCCTTTTTCAACTCATCCTTCTGCCCGCGATTATGCAGATAGTTGTAAAAACGGCTTTTCCCCCATCCGGCAACGGTATGCATGAGAGTGGCGACAAGAGCGTAAAATAAACAACGGCCGTCGTTGTTATCGATCTGAAAGGAAGATATTATTAACTGAAAGGATCGATCTGAAATAAATATATGTATTTTTAAATCTAATTATTAACAAATCTAACCTTAATCAACGATTTTTCGCTAACACGATGATGTGTTGTCTTCTTTTTCTCGTTGTTACCGCCGACAAATTGGCGCTCAGTCGGGAGTTGGGATTTATTGACGGTAGTAACTGCCACTTCAAAGGGTTCACCCTAGAAATCATTTTCGTTAAAATAAATCCTACCTCAATTTATTCTTTCGAATAAGTCAGTTTCATTGAATGATACTTACCCAAAGCGTGATTCCCTCCTGCTTCTTGCTTTGCGCAGCCTTCAGGAACAAGTTGAGAATTGCCTCGGCATTATTTTCATTGATCGGCCGAATTGGTGTTCCCACAGCTGGATGGAGAAGCTTGCTGGTGACGACACATCCGAGGTGGTCGGGCTTTGCTCCAAATTTCTCAGTTCCCTGCGCAATTGCTTCATCGATACAATGCTGAAAAATGCCCTTGAGGAGTTGTTCCGGGTCCGCCGGAAGGTCGGTGATGGAGAAGCGGGATTTGTTTTTGATAAACTTGAACTTTGAGTTTTGCTCTACAGTGCCATCAAGTTTGATGACGTAGTCCTTGGCGGTTTTTGATGAACCACTTCCACTTTGGTTGTCAGGTGCCAACAAATTTTCAATGAAAAAGCGCGGGCGCTTGGCCGGTGGAGGAAAGAGATGGGGAAGCAATGCGACAATAGAAAACGGATGGGGGCGCTTAGGAGGGCGCTTGTCCATATTAATATTGATCTATAAAATTAAAAAAAAAAGTTAGAGTGCCGGTGCAAGAAGAATCCGATCGAATATGAGGGTAAGAATAGAACTTCAGAATATAATTATTATTTTTTAATAATTAATTTTTTGTAAGTGCAAATTAATTGACCAGAACCTTCCAGCATAATTAGTAATTCTTCCAGAAGCATAAATTGCACATAATGAAGCAAGAGCATACCATATAAATTCAACAAAAACGAGATAAAGCCCGGCTCGTAGCTGAACCAGACCCCCGTTTTGCTCTGGCAAAATGCCATTGGAGGAAAATTGAGGAGGGGATGTAGCAAAAACGAGATAAAGCCCGGCTCGTAGCTGAGCCAGACCCCCGCTTTGCTGTGGCAAAAAAAAAGCCAATGGAGGAAAAATGGAGGGAATGTAGCAAAAGCGAGATAAAGCCCGGCTCGTAGCTGAGCCAGACCCCCGCTTTGCTGTTGCAAAAAAAAACCAATGGAGGAAAAATGGAGGGAATGTAGCAAAAGCGAGATAAAGCCCGGCTCGTAGCTGAGCCAGACCCCCGCTTTGCTAGAGAAAAAAAATTGAGAAATTCAGAAGAGATAAAAAGATGAGAAAAATTTTGGAATGGATGAATGCATGGAAAATATTCGAGAGAAGAGGGAATACGGGTGAGGATAGATAAAAGCCACGGAGGGGGTGATTCAATTAAACCAGATTAATGAACATCTGAGAATATAATGGGGCTTTTAAGCAGAATGATGGAGTGGGCGGTCCGCCAAAACAAAGCCATTTTGCCCGCCAAAATTTGAATTTGGCGCGCCCCGCCCACTCCGACTTCTTTTCCCTGGCCATCCCTTCAGGTTTACTTGCCAGACTCCGCCCACTCCGGCCTTCCCTGCTAAACCCCGCCCACTCCAGCTTCTCCTGTCAGGCCCCGCCCACTCCGGCTTCCGATTCAACTTCCAATCATTTTATTAACAATTTTCTTTACGAATAAATCGGGATATTGAATAGCATTTAATTTATGGATAAATTGATCGAATGAATGGCCATGAGAAAGGAAATAAATAAAATAGATGGTATAATGGGCACATGTATTAGCGAGGGGTGATTGATATGGTTTGGTATTCTTTTTTACATGAGGGAATGCTTTAAGAAAAATAGTTATTGATGGTAATATAGGCAAATCCAAACTGTCAAAATAGATCACATCCCTCTGGAGACCATGGGCAAATATTCCAACCCAATGAGAACCGCTTTGTCCATGAGGGTCCAAATTAACAATTAAAGCGGCTGGATACTGTAGGGATGTTGGTGGAGGGAGGCGGTCAGAAGGAAAGCATCCGAGGAACACCTTGGTTTATGAATCAAGATTAGTTTTTCTCGAAAGAAATGCTTACCCTGCTTGTCGCTCGATTGCTCCTCATTATCCTTGTAATCTGATTGCCGTCCATTGGGGATCAATTCAAATTCCTTTGGTTGTCGATTTCGAGAAAAGTTTAATTTAAGCCAAAGAATGGAGCGCAATTGATAAATGATAAGGCTAATTATGGACATGGCAAATAGTGCAACCTAAATTTACTTCTAGATGAGATTTCAAAAAAAAACTTGCCATGGTCCAGCAAAATACATGTCCTAAATTTATTAATAGATAAGGTTAGCTTTTTGAATAAAGCTTACCATAATAATCGCCATCCGCTGGTCTTTCCCTGCAAAGTTGAATAGATGGAAAAGGATGAGGGGCATGGAGGGGGGAATCCTTCTGCAGAGGGCGATCTTTGTTTTGCAATTGACGATTATGTTCCTTTAAACCAAGTCGACGTAAATATTCGGAATATTCCGGCAATTCCGTTGTCACACCCAGTCGCTCCAAATATTCCGCATCGAATTCCGCATCTGCTTCACGCAGCTTTTGATCCTGTAGGCGTTTATATTCATCAGAGTAATCAATTTTCGGTTCTTTGTTAAGACTCTCTACAGGCAAAAATATTCGGAGAAAGAATACCATGTACAATAGCAATTTTTTATCTAACATTTTTATCTGAAGATAAAAATTTACAATAATTGTTAAATAAATTTTGAACAAATGAATGAATGGTTGAATGAATGATTAAATGGTTGTATCTGTGGCAATATCGCGGTTCTTATCCACCATGAACACTGAATCGGCCTCTCCCATCACTATGAGCATCAAGCCTCCGGCTGGCACAGCTTCTCGGAAGATAATGTTCACTGCTGTAGTTCCTTTTTTGATGAGATCGAACATACCTCCTAGATTTATGCCGTAAATTTAGGTTCATAAGAAAAAAATTACCTTGGTCCTCTCCGCTGTTAGTCAAATTAAAAACATAGATGCAATGGGTTGTAAGGAATTGTTCATAGCTGATTCCATTAGAATTCAACGAGTTTGAAAAGCCAACCGCCTCGTTCATGTCCAGGAAAGGTCTGATTGCCAATCGATTGGCATAATCCAAGTCGTATCGCGCTTGAGGATAGGATCGCCTAGAATTATAAAGTAATTCAAGGTTATTTTTCTCGAATGAAAAAAAAATACCTAAATTCATTTCAGTATTTTTTTTAACTTACCCATTGGCTATGATGCTAAGGTCCCTAACATTAAAGTGTTGAAAGTTGAACGGACTCCGACGCTGATCTCCGACATAGTCGGAGTTGGCAACGAGGCCCAGAGTCACCTAAAATTATTTCAGTAAATTAGGGTTTTGATAATAAAAAAGCTTACTCTTCTAGGAATTTGTTCCATGAACAAGTTTACATTGAATTCATAGCGCCTAAATTTATGAAGTAAGGTTAGCTTTTCATTGAACAATGAAAACTTACCCCGGGCTAATGAATATCGATTTCATCATGGTTTTCCGTACAGCATAGCGAGCGGGGTTGGTTTCAAGTTTTCTGGCCAATTGAAGGGCCAAACCATCCATGAGATTTAATTTTTTGCAATAGAGCTTCAATGACTAAATATATTTCAGTAATTTCTGTAAATTTACTTTTTAAACTACCGTAATTTCCAGATGATATCGTGGAGGCACCGCCTGGCCCTCCACAAGGGGTGCGATGACTACAAATGCACTCTCGTTTGGCTGTATGGTGATGTCCAGCTCACAGCTAAGCAAGATGAAAAAGATTAAGCCTATGCATGAAACTTACTGATTGATGAGGTATTGTGGCTGATTGAAGAGATCTGCATCGATTTTGCTTATAAATTGCGCTCTATTGCTGAATTGGAAAAGATTCTTGCGTGTAATGAAGCCTTGGCCGTTTTCTAGAATGGTTCCTTGGTCACCAAAATAACCAGCATTCAAATGAGATTCTTTTGCAGTCCTTGGAAAGGATAGCTCATGCGAGAGATAAGTTTTGTAGGCCATTAAAGAGTTGGAATTGAAAATTTCCCGCCTAAATTTATTTCAGTAAATTAAGGTTAGCTTCTGAAAATAAAAACTTACCCATTGATTGCTATTCGCATATTGTTGATGAAGGTTTGCCCAATTAGTTGAATCGGAGCAACATTATCATTGGCCATGAGATTCATGAGTCTTCCATCTGCTCCCTCCTTCCGAATTTTCATCTCTGCGAACAAATAGCATTTTGATAGGTCAATGTAGTTTTGGGATGAAAATATTTTGAAATGATATGGTGTGTCCGTAAGCGGATTGCTTGGAAGAATTTCAAAGACTTTGGCTGAAGAAACCGTAACATTTGTAGGAGGGATGCTGAAAAAGTCAACCGCGCTGGTCACCGAATCCACGCTCTGTCCGTCGATTTTATGGAAAGTCATTTTGATGAATGATTTAATAAAGTCCTAAGAATATTGAAATGAGGATTCTAAGGCTTGGTTAAAAGCCTACCGAAGGTGTCTGTTCTAACTCGCTTTTTTGGCTTCGTAATGGTTCTTCCAATGAGTGTTTGATGTGAAAGGAATGGTAGTTGTCGCTTTCTTTTTATACGGCGCCCTGTCCCGAATTGCTTTGGCAAACCGCCTGAATTATGAAGTAATTCAAGGTTATTTTTCTCGAATGAAAAAATACCTAGATTTAAAATCAGGTTGGCTTTTTATTGGAAATAAAAACCTACCTTTATCTAGCACCGTATCGATGCCTCGCTTTCCTTCTTGTAACACCGTTTCCTTCAGTGGTGCTCCCTCAACAACTTTGTCTAAAACTCGCTGGCCTAAGAATATTAAAAAGGATATTCCAAAGTTAACTTTTTTTTTCAAAAGAAACCTGTATTGAGTGCCTCTTGTCCAACCGCTGTCCCAACTTTTCGAAGAAGTGGCAAGAAAAAGCGATATATTCCACGAAAAATGTCACCTACGCCTCCAGAACCGGTTTGTAAACCCTTAATTTATGCTGTAAATTAAGGTTAGTTTTCATTGAAAACTTACCTCGGTTTATTCCCTTAGGAGTAAACCAAGGTTGAATTTTTTATTAAAATAAAAAACCTACCCAGCCGCGTTGATAGGGTGGGGCTCCTCGAAAGATAGTGTAAGTAAGGGGATCTGCTCCTGTTTCACCAATTAAATTAGATGCTCCTGCACCAGTTTGAGTAAGGAATAGGTCTTGATAACCGGTTAAAGCTGGATCGAAAATGACATGCACCATTTATCAAATGAATGAAAATATGAATAAAGTATGAATGAATTAATGAATGTACAAGGTGAGAATCAAAAGTTGATCGTTTTCTTAAATATCAATACCACCATCACTGTTCCATAGGAAAAAGGTACTAGTCGCCCATTGTCCATTGTTCGTAATTCAATTTCAATTTCTGAGACTTCTTTTGGCATCACGCGAGCAAAGATGGGTGTATCATAAATCTTCTCCGTGTATTCCCTTAATTTATGTAGTAAATCAAGAGTAGCTTTTATTGAAAATAAAAACTTACCCTGGAATGGCTCCTGTAATGGATACCACACGCAGCAATGAACTGAGTGTGTTCCCAATGATGCTTGGTTCAATTAGACCCTTAAAATAAAATTCGCAAATAAATAATTTTAGTCCTCACCTTGCTGTACACAGCAAACGATGAAAAACCTCCACGTAAATCACACCCGTATTTTGCAATTTCATTATTGAGCACATATTGGGGATTTTCAAATCCAAGAACATAGCCAAGTTGAGGCGATAGAGAGATGAACTGTATGCTCGGATCGGTAAAGACAGCCTTGAATCGATCAAAGTCCTTGTGGTATTGAAATTCCACCGAATCGATAATCTGACGAATTTTCCCTAAATCTGGCTCCTCTTCATCCTTCAGAATATCACTGCCACCAATTCCAAGCAGAACTGAAAGTACTTGTGCAGCTGTTGTTGGAGCTTTGGAAAAAAAGGATGATGTAGAGGAAGTATTCTGCTGCTGTATTTC
>LDKF01001933.1:46805-61862 GCA_001026735.1 Rotylenchulus reniformis
GATCTTCTTCATCAATTCTTGGGGGCGATTTTAAAACTTCTACAGCCGATCTTTTTCTTCGGGCACTCTCAATTCGAGGGGGGCTGACGTATTGGTAGTCGCTCTTTCCAATGGATTCAATACTTTCACTTTGATGTTTCAAAGTAGCAGCGAGAAATTCGCGCAAACTCTCAATCTTCATGTGAGAAGCCTTTGGCACGGGGATGCGCAAAACTCGTTGTCGTCCATTTTTATCCGCGGTAAAATGTATATTTATGGATTGGTCATCGAGAGTGCCAAGGGTGGAGGGCCTAGAATTATGAAGTAATTCAAGGTTATTTTTCTCGAATGAAAAAATACCTAGATTTATAAAGTAAATCAAGGTTAGTTTTTTTTTGAAGAAAAACATACCAAGAATAGGCAAATGTGATACTATGGAGACCAACAACCCAGGTGCCATTAAAATGGAGTGGCCTTGGCAATCTAACACGGAATTTATTAGGAGCATTTTCTGGATAGTCGGTGCTATTGCTGGGTAAATGGACAAAGAATGTATTGGACATATTTATTAATCTGAATAAATGAACAATTATGGAATGAAAATGAACAATATTAAATAATGATGGTGATTTTATACAAGTTGTGATTCGTGAATCCATTCTGGTTCCGGATAACCAATGAATTTAACCAAAATCTCTTTTGTGCCATCGGATCTCGTCCTCTTTCTCATCAATCGCTCAATCCGATAAGTGGTTTCGGCATCTCGGTGCACTGGAGCAAGCTCCTCCCCGTAGAAAAATCCCTAAAATAAATGAATATTTAAGCAATGTGACAAATAAAGTACCTTGAATTTTTCTCCTTTCTCATCTCGAAGTTTGTAACGGATTGGTTGCATGTGTGCCTTGAATGCATCCACTTCCTAAGAATATTCGAATGAGTATTCTATGATTAGCTTTTATAGAAATAAAAACTTACCAAAATTTCATCGCCGTAATTAGGTATATAGCCCTTCTCGAACTGTCCCTTTGCTACACTCATTCGTACCGTTTGACCATGCTTAAATTTTGGGTTTCCCGTCCTCTTTTTGCTGAATAGTGAACGATGGAGTTCTTTGCCGTAAAGTTTCATCCAGATCCTCTGGGCATTTTTAAAATTGACATCAATGGGACGGAGACCATCAGGCAAGGCACGGGATGTCGAGCGATTGATTCCTTCCGCAATTTGTTGTACAGTATCTACCTTGATTTATGAAGTAAACCAAGGTGAGCTTTTTGTTTTATAACAAAAACTTACCCAATTGAGGGATTTATGCTGAGCGAAAAATCGATACAGACGTCCTTTGATTGTCCGAATTGCCCTCTCCGCAAGGGCTGCTTTGATCGTGGAATGAGCCGATTCATGCTTGTCAATTTCCTCCTCGTCGAACAGTTTCTTTAATTGGGCATTCCTGAATTCTAACCCTTTATCTGAGAAAATTCTATGTGGCATCATCGGCATCTGGGTGAGCAATTTTTTGAATCCTTCCACCATGTCAATAGCCTTCTTTGATCTCAACGGTTCAACAAAAATGCGTTTCGAGAGTACGTCAATGGCGAGAAGCAAATAACGATTACCCTTGTTGCTACGAGAAAGCGCCTGGAAATCAGCCAAATCCACTTGAATATCGGTCATAAAGCCTGTGGGCACCGTTTTTGCTCTCGGGAAATGCACCCTCCGTGGGCGCATAAGGGTGTAGGTTCGGTGACCTTCCAGATAATCCTTAACATCCTTCTTACTAATTCGGTCTCCGAGCTCCTCCTTGGCTTCTTGCTAAGAATATTTTAAAAATATACCAAGGTTGAATTTTTATTTAAAAAATTTTACCCAAAGTCTTTGAACTCCTGCAAAAGCTGAAGATGATGTAGGATCATTGTAGAGTCGATCCAGGGTATCCTTCACCGAGGGCCTAAATTTATTTCAGTAAATTAAGGTTATTTTTCTCGAAGAAAAAATACCTAGATTTATGAAGTAAATCAAGGTTAGTTTTTTCTAAAGAAAAAACTTACTCCATCTTTGTGGTTTAAATCTAGTTGTTCGAAGACCTTCTCTTCTGCCTTTTTGATAAGGTTGAGCCGATTGCTTTCGCTTTTTCTTGGCCGAAAAACTCTTGGAAGAGAAAACAGGACCCGGTGTGCCCTGATCAACCGCTACTGGATCAAAAATTGTTTGTTTCCTCCTTTGCTTTGTTACTCTTGGGGATAAAGTCTCCCGCCATTTACGCTTTTTTAAGGTTCTCGGAACGTATTGAGCTGGATTTTGTAGTTCTCGGATTATTTTGCGAGCTATTCGACGTTGAGGTCGCTGTCTGGGCTCAGCTGGCAATGGAGGTGGGGGCTCGTCATCGGATACCCATTCTTCTTCATCCGCATATCGGGGAGCAGGGACCAAACGGGATTTCAATGGTCGTTCATCGAGAAGATCTTCTCCTCGTCGCTTTGTTCGCTGGCGGGGTGGAAATTGCAGAGGAGGTCGTCCCTCCCGGGCAACGTCAAGTCTACGAAGGCGATGAGAAGTGGAAGGTTGCGGTTCTAATTGTTCATCTGGTATTGCAGCTAGAAAAGGATCCAATTCAGCTCGCTCCGTAACTATTCGTCTTCGAGGAGGTGGTCGTCGCAATCGCCCTCTGTTAGGATTTCGAGGTGCTTCTTGTTCAAGCAACCTATATTTCGCTGGAAGTTCAAAATCAGCGATATCCAAATGTCTTTTAAAAAGTGATCTAGGGGGCTGTCGTTCCTCCCGTTGAACGGGTGCACGTCGCCGAGAAGGTGGAGGTGCTGCCCCTGGTTGTGCCGGTGGGGCAACGGGGGCACCGGGTTGTCGTGGCGGAGCCGGCGGTGTTGGTGAAAAGGATACCGGCGGGGGAGAAGGTGGAGGCGGGAGTTGTTGCCGAATAGCCTCATGGTGCCCATGGTGATGAGGCAGGCTTGTAGGGTTGAATTCAATTGCGATTTCCTCCTCATCACTGTCATCTGCCCTTCTGACTAATGCTCTAAGTCCCTTGGTGAATTCAACTTTGGTCGGTTTGTTCTCATGTTCCCCTCTCAAATTCAAATATTTAGCCAACTGTTGGTTATAAAGCACATTTTTAGTATTATTATTAATACGCTGTCGTTTTGTTTTCTCCAAGGCTTTGCGAGCAAAGTCCAAATTAATGTTGCCTGTATTGCTGCTGGTAAGACTACGATAAATGTCTTCAGGAACAAGGACTAGTTTGGAAGCCATTATTGTTGCTCATTCCCCAGTACTTTAGATGTAATAGAATGCGCCAAATCGATGAGAATGGGTGTAAGGAGTGCTGCAAAGAGCGGTCCGGCTCCACTTCCTTTTTGAATGAGCAAGTTCCTGGCTCCGCGTTCGCTGCGCTTCCGTGAAAGACGACGGACAAAGTCGGCGTATGGTAAAAGTCGCTTCTTTTGACGAGTGGTCAAATGAAAACGGGAATTGAGAATATTTAAACAAATCTCCACGAGTGAGAGAAGTTGATCCGAGTCGGCTTTCCTTAAAAGCTTTTTGCGGTTGTTGTCGGATTTGGTACGAGCTAATGAATGAAGAAATTGGGCGTTGATTTGAACTAACGGGCTAATGTTTGTATTCTTAGGAGAGGCCATTTTTAGGAATGAAAATGATGCTTTCGCCTTCCTCTCTGTCGTCTTTAAATATACCGCTTCGTAGTCTTAATGTGGGATCTGATGCGGCATGCATATCAATCAAAATGTATCCATATGGTTTGCTGGTGGCTAAGCGATAGGAATCGAGAAAATATCCAAGGCGTCGAGGAAATAGTTGAACTCCAATGTTGCGAATAGAGAGCTCTGAATTTGGGCTTCTCATAAGCNCCGTGAAAGACGACGGACAAAGTCGGCGTATGGTAAAAGTCGCTTCTTTTGACGAGTGGTCAAATGAAAACGGGAATTGAGAATATTTAAACAAATCTCCACGAGTGAGAGAAGTTGATCCGAGTCGGCTTTCCTTAAAAGCTTTTTGCGGTTGTTGTCGGATTTGGTACGAGCTAATGAATGAAGAAATTGGGCGTTGATTTGAACTAACGGGCTAATGTTTGTATTCTTAGGAGAGGCCATTTTTAGGAATGAAAATGATGCTTTCGCCTTCCTCTCTGTCGTCTTTAAATATACCGCTTCGTAGTCTTAATGTGGGATCTGATGCGGCATGCATATCAATCAAAATGTATCCATATGGGTTGCTGGTGGCTAAGCGATAGGAATCGAGAAAATATCCAAGGCGTCGAGGAAATAGTTGAACTCCAATGTTGCGAATAGAGAGCTCTGAATTTGGGCTTCTCATAAGCACCAAATATTGGGCATTTTGTCTGGGCACCTTCAATTTTCGATCAAATAGGGCCTGTGTAACAAAGATAACGGAGAAATTTTGATGGTGGGAGTCCTTTAGGTAGTATTCCGAGAGTTGTTGTTCCGAAATGGACAAGAGAAGGTCGTCAAGCACAAGCAGCAAGGGTTTAGGCATTCGTTTAATCAATTCCGCCGGTGGTACCCCCGAGTAGACACTGATGCCGGAGCGTTGAAGGATGGGAACTGTTTCAGACATTTCCCCAAAACAATAGAGGATAGAAGCAGGTGGAGGATGCATCAAATCGGCTGATTCAGCGATGAACTTGAGGAGAAAGGTGCTTTTCCCACTTGAGCTGGGCCCCGAAATTATCATTCCGAATGGATGTTTAAATTTGAGGTCTTTATCCGAGAAGGAACTAAGCATTATTACAAGATGAATAATGGAATAATATGGAATAAATTAACAAGTGAAATGGATTGAATATAGGTTAGGGAGATTGGGTATCCGTCATAGAATCCTCTGTCACATCTTCAATCGTTTGTTTTGGCTGTGAAGCGGTGAATTCCACCCCTTCTTCTTCGAGGCGATCAAGCGGTCGTTTATGAACTTGTCCTGATGTGCCTAAATCTAGACCGGTTGTGGCTGCCGCAACACTGCCCATAAAGTCCTGGACCTCTTGCCACTCCTTTTCGTGGTCTACCGGAGGAGCATCTCCTTTTGGCTGCACGTTCAGACCGAAGGTTGCGGCAGAGATGCTGTTCATGAATTGCTCAGTTAAATGAGGCTGAGCTGGAGAAGGTGGAGGAGGCAGATGTTGGTAGGGTGTATTGCCTGCTTCTTAATATCGATATAATTATTTATCATTGATGTGTTTATACCTTGAGGAGTCTGGGTACCAACATCCAGACCGGTGGTTGCAGCCGAAATGCTCTCCAAAAACTCCTGGGGCAATTCACTATTGGGATGAGGTGGTGCGGGAGTCGGTAACGAGTGCAAAATTTGGTCTACTTCTAAGTTTATTGGTTTTACAAAATTTTTAAAATTAAAAATACCTTTTGGTGGTGGTGGCACAGAGAAAGATTCCTTGAACACTGTCGATTTGTGAATTTTGTGGTCTTCGGGACATCCGTGTGGGATATTGAATACATTCCCCTTGGCTTTGAATTTGATAAATGTGTGCCCCGGCAAGTCGCATATGTAGTCAAAGGGTACGAAGCGCGGCTTTAGTTGCTCATTCCAAACTGTCACGCCTTCTTTAGTGATCAATTTGTTGACATCTAGCACCGGGTTCATAGGGATAATCACTGGATTGGCAATCCGGTTGCTGGTCACTTTAATCCCAGCCGAAATATTATAAATGAAGACATCCGGGATGATCTCCTTCATCAATCCAATTTTGTCACACATATTGATAGCCATTGGGTAAATTTTTTAATCTATGAACGGATGATGGAAAGGTTAAATGAAAAAGTGGAATGAATGAAAGAATGAATTAATGAAAAAGGATAGGAAAGAATTGCGGTGGTTGACCACGCCCCTTTTATATTTTTTTTCGCGCCAAAACGGGGAATTGAAGCTTTTTTTTGGTGGCATCCTTTGATGTTACCGCCAATCAATAGGCTTTGCCCCCCATCCCCCTGCCCCTCGGGGAATGATTTATGTGTGCGGTAATCCCTTTGATCTTACAGCCAAATGTGTCCAATACGTGTGGGCTAGTGGTCGAGATTTCGAAATCTGCGACCAAAGTATGGGCTAGTCGATAAACCCCTTGATGTTGCCGCCAATAGGGATTGGCTAGTGCGGTAATCCCTTTGATCTTGCCGCCTACCCCCCCCCCCAAGGGGGAAATGATTTATGAGTTTTTATCCCTTTGATCTTACCGCCAACCCCCCTCCCTCGGGGGAAATGATTTATGAGTGGGGTAAATCCCTTTGATCTTGCCGCCAGTGATTTCGAAATCTGCGACCAAAACTCTTTGATCTTATCAGCTTATCACCAAAGGTGTCCAATAGGGGCGGTAACCCCTTTGATCTTATCAGCAAAGGTGTCCAATAGGTGTGGGCTAGTGGGTCGGGATTTCGAAATCTGCGACCAAACCAGGTGGTTAACTACTAACATCCCCTCCCCCTGCATATAGATGTATCACATGAACAAAATCGACAACAAACTCGCATACATCCCAGGATCACTGTGCCAACAAATCATGGTACGTTATGTAAGGGAGCAGCATGCCCCTTAATGGAAGAAGCAAAAAGAGATCTATTAGCCGAGCGCTCTAGAGGCGGGCGTAGCTCAGTTGGTAGAGCAGCCGAGATCTAATCGGAAGACGCTGGGATCGTCCCCCGGCCGCCTCTTGTCTTTTTCCTCTGGAAAAAGGTGTCTCTAGAGAGCAAAGCGAACGATCTCTTGGCAAGGGCCCAGCAGCGTTACTGTTACAACAATGATTGATTGGCCAACATTGCTTCCTCCTCCCCCCCCCCCCCCCCCCCTCTTTCAGCTTCCTGGGTCATCCATGGCGGTGTGGTTGCGGGCTTCTGGTGCACCCGGTGCTACTTCATCTTCCGCAAGGTGTTCGAGTACGGTCCCTACGGACAGCGGAGTACGTGAGTTTTTTCACTATTTGAGACAGAACTGATCAGAAAGATTCGTAATTCTGATCAGTTTAAGAAATCTGGACCTATGTTTGTAGCTCTTTGATTGATTGATATAAAATTCACTCCATAAAGTTGTTTCTAAAATTCTAAAAATTTTCAATGGTATTTAGCTGAGAGGTGATAGACGGGGTCGGTTTATGGATTGGGGGGAGGATCCATCAAGATTTGATGGAGGCTGATCAGAACTTTTACTGATCAGAAAACGGGGATAATGGAGGGAATTTGCCAAAATTTGGTTGAGCAAAATTCAACTAACTGATCAAAATTGGCCCAATGAGCCCATATAAGTAAACAAATGATCAGAATCGGTGTCGCTATACTGATCAGAGTACGATGGATAACGAATTGGCCAAATTGGAGGCTGATCAGAATCGGCCAAATAATCCAGAATTAGCTTTTCAAAGCTTGCTTGGCCGTTAAGAAGCCAAACTGGTCAGAAAACGGACAAACTGATCAACATCGTGGTTTCTGATCAGTTTCCATGCACTAATTTTCCCCTCTTCCTTCCAGTTGGGGCTACTATCATGTCAAGGTGGGCGAGGAGCTTCCGATCTTGGTACGTGCTCACCAAGTTGGATACGCTGAGGTTTTGCAATGTTTCGACGCCATGGGCGCCATGGGCTGGACTCGGGATCGGTACGTCAAGGGCACTCACGGCTGCCACGCTTTTGCGCGCGAGTTTGCACAGCGCCTGGCCGAACTCTGACTGTGAGTGATACCGTACCACGGGTTTTACAGTTTCATACTGTTACCGTATCCCTTTGCATACTCTCCGCCATCCCTTGATGTTGTATCTACCGTATCCCCTTTCCTGCTATATACATAACATCCTTATCCTTTATCACACTCACCCTTGCCTCCTTATTACCGTAGCATAATATTTTGTTTGCATACCGTACCCTCACTTCGCTCATTGTTTCACATACCGTACTCTTCACTTATTGTATTAACATTTTCACATTTTTATTCCCAATTAAATTTTTTTATCAAACAGTTTTACACAACGAAAAGTGTCTTTTTTGGTACATTTTGGCGAATTCCATCTAAAATTATTTTTTGGCGCAATTTCCATCTTCCTTTCAATCCGTTCCATTGTTATTGGCATTTTGTCCCATCATAGTCGGCGACGACGAATGTTGTTGCTGTGCCATCGCGGCGGCGGCCAGAAAATGCTGTAAGAGGGTTAAGAGGTCAAAAATTTACCGCAAAAATCCTTAATTTTTCCCTGATTTTCGAGGGACTCCCACTGAAAAATGCCAATTTGTTTGAGTTATTTGCATTAAAAAAATGCAACCTCCGATACTACCTTCAATTTATTGCAGTTGAATACGGGAAATGTATAAAAATTCAAAAAAATCTGAATCAGTCTGGTAGCAGATTCGTTGGCCTCGATGTTTATATCAAAAATTCCATTTTAAAAATTTTCATGCACTTTTCCTCGATTGATGGTGCCTAACTCCGGTTTCTGTGATCCCTGATAAACTGGTCACGGAATTATTAATGCCATCTTCGAGAGGACCAATGCCATTCCCGGAAATCGACAAGATGGTAGGGACTGATTGGGCCAACCCAGCCACTTTCATCCCCGAATCGATCCCCGAAAAATGCAGGTAGAACCCCCGGAAAACGGGGACGGGGACTGATTCCCTATACGGGATGGGGATTGGACCTCGAAAAAAAGGAATAGTAATAGGAAACCGAGACGGGAATCCCCGATTCGGACCTGGAACAATGCCGCGGCCGGAAACAGGGCCATCGGAGGGGGCGGTGCCGGAAAGCGGAAGATAGCCGGATGATGCGCATGTTGGAGGAGCATCGGGGACGCGTGCGCGGGTGCGGGAAGCAACGCGGGCGGCGACATATTCGGAGGCGCAACAAGCAATTGCTGGTTGCCCGCTGCTGGAGAGGGGCAACTCACCGCAACAGTTGTGACCGCTGGAAGAACACCCTGTGAAAGCGGAAGGATTTTTGAAGCCACAATTCGAACTTTCTAAAATTTTGTAACATCGAATTTGAAGGGGTTTATTAAGGGCCAAAACAAGAGTTGTTTGAAGTTCGAAGGGTCTGAAGGCCGAATTTTGGTAGGATGTTAAGGGTTCGACCTCGAAATTTTTGATGATTTTTTCTTATAAAACACAAAGGTTTTTGGGCCCAAAAGGGTCCAAGAAACCTTGGATCCCTTGGAATGGTCTGAAATTGAATTTTAGGTAGATTTTTTGATTGAATTTGGGGTCCAAAGGATCTGAAGCTCATGAGTTTTAAAGATTTGGGCCCCGAAATCCGAAGCATAGTATTGTGTATTTGGGAGAAAGGAAGGTTGGGAGGTCAACCCAAATACCAATATCGAATCGAATAAATCAATCGTTTATTTCCAAGTCAAAAGATGGGAGCGAATAGGAGAGCGCTGGAAGAATAATAATGGGCATAAATGCCAAGAGGAATGGAAATGGGTCGCTATATAAAGGAAAGGGTAGAGAAACAGAGACAATGGGGAGAGAGAGATGGAATGCCAAGGGATACTGTAAATGCAAAGTAAGAAAGGTCAAGGGATATCCAACACATAGGTTAATCCCTTCCAAAACCCGAGCTTTCTTGCAAAAACCAAATTTCCAGCTGGATTTACCTCATTGTTTTTCTCCACCAGATTTCCGTGGTTTTCATAGGGCCCTACAGCAGATGATTTCTTGGCCTTTTTGCCTCCACATCTTCGTCCCTCCTCATCAGCCGCCATTGTTGTGCTCCGCTTCCGCTCTTGTGAAGATGGAGTATGATGAGGATCTTGGTAAGAAAATATTTTATTATTTTCATTTTCGATGGATTAATGTGCCCAATGGGGTGCAAAGTGCCAATTTGGCTTATCCCACCCAAACACATGGAAAGGCGAAAGTCGAATGGGTCAATTAGGGATTAGGCGAAGGGCCAAAGCGGGGAACGATTAACGGCGGAAAGGGAAAACAGAAGTTGAAGGGGTAGGATACGGTACCCGATTTTGGCCATAATGAAGTTGACGGGTGTACGGTACCCGATTTTGGTCCAAATACCTTATCAACCTAAGAAAGTTGATGGATAAGTTGATGATTGTCAACTTAAGGAAGTTGATGGGATACGGTACCTGATTTTGGCCAAGATGCCGCCTTAAATGGTTATTGGCCAATAAATATGGCAGTGATTGCTGGAGTGCTGATCGGTATGGAAACTTCTGGACCCAAGACATTTGATCGAGACCAATTAGTCCTCGCCCCTCTCCCATTTTTCTCGATTCGAGACAATAAGAGCACTGATGTAAATTTGCATGGCACTTCTCTGAGGGAAAAGGGTATGGTTGCCTAAAACGGTAATTTTTTCCCCCAAAAATGTGCTTTGGAGCATAAAAGGTTAAGGTATCTAGGGACACTATCTTGAGGGACATGAGAGCCCGTAGTAACCATTTAAATGGGAATAGGTATTCTGAATTTTGATAAAATATTATTCGACCCGAAAGTTTGGCCCTCATTAGGGGATTTTTAATTGAATTTTTGCAATTTTTCTGACTTTTTCCCAGCCTTGATCACCATTCTTCCCGACAGGAAATTTGATCACCTATTGGCCTCTCGAAAGAAAAACTTTTGTTTTGTTGTTCCTCGAGAGTTGCGATATCTTGATGGTGTGGACCTGTATGTGCCCATTCTTCTCGCCCATTCAAGTGGCTAAGCAGGTGTTGTGGGATGGGAGGGGGTGGGGAGATGGGCCCCCTCTGTTTTGTGTGCCAAATTTTGCCATTTTTGCCACTTTTGGTCACGAAAACGATGAGTTAATCCCCTTCCAAAATGGGGGGGGGATGATGTGCCATGCCATCCATTCATTCCATTCATTATGTTCTTATTATAGAGAACAACAGGAAGTGCAGCAAGAGTCAACATTGGCACATCTCTTTGGAGGGAATGCAAACAATGGCATTTTTGGGACAACTTTTCGAGAACATGCTATTCTCTTGAATCCACAAATTGCACAACTTTCCAACAAGCTACTCCTCTCATAGCTCTCGTGAGATCCGACCGGATCATATGAATGTGAACAATGGCATTTTTATGTAATTTTTTTCGTATCTTTTTAATCCAGAATATGTCACAACAAGTTGCTCCTTTTACAGTAGATTGGTGTGGACTAATCGAATTTTTGGGCCAAATCTTAGGTCCTCGTCCTCCTACCTCTAAAAATGAATTGAGAGGATTTTCTGTGCCAGTTTCTCATAATCTAGCTGCAAAAGTGATCGGACCAGAAGCTATGAGGGCTCATGATGATGACTGACCAGACCTTATAGACCCGGATCAAGATTTGATCTTATCAAGATTTATTCGGCTCACCTTTGACCTCTGCCAGCATCGCCTTGTTCTTGCTGTCCTTTTTGGTCTTGATGGGTTGTATTGCAGCTCCTCCATGGTCCTCATCCTTGGCTTCATCATGTTCCTCTGCAGGCGAACCCCCGTTTTTGGCCTTTCGGATCAACGCCAAAATCTCGGAGGCCGACTCGACACCCAACAGCATGCCTAACTCTTGCTGAAAACATCGCCGAAAATTCGATATTTTACTTATTTTGATCACTAGTTTGGTTCGAATTTCGCAATTTTTTACCCAAAACAATCCACATGGGTAGGAAAGATATAGGGCTGCAAATTTCGCCGATTTGACACAATTCGAAAAATTGAAAAATCCGGAATTGAAAAAGAATTGAAAAATCCGGAGAATAACGATTTTTCCTAAGGGAAACCACTCAAAATCCGGGAGTGAAGATGGTCAAGTGGATAATGATATAGTCTCGCGGGATAGGGAAACGGAGGTTCGAATCCTTTCGAAGCAAATCATTCAAATCGTAATCCATAAGCGCGAGTGCTGGGCGATATCAACTACCGTAACCCGCGCGACTCACCGCTTCCTTCTCCTCCTGCGACTGTTGGCGACGCAGCGCCACCTGCGCGGCCATCACGCGTTGGCGTTCCGCGATCAGCGTGCACTTTGGGCAAACGCAGTCCTTCCACTGGCAACTGCGTTTGTGGCCTGAAAATTTTCAAAAAAATTCCGAAATTTTTCTAGCTCCCTTACCCTTTAGCGCTGACACGGTCCCGTGGTTTCGGCACTGAAAAAGTGATGGCAAATGAACGGAATCAGCAAGAGATGCCTTATAGGAAGTTTGTCCCGGTAAATTCCATCCCCTGAACCCTTCCAGCTTCCAGCCATGTATGGAACTCGGGAATTTTGGAGAAAATTCCGGATATAAATATCAGATTGAGTGCTCCGGGTTTCATATTCCCAATTGTTCCTAGTTCTTTGGGTACCATATGTTCCCTAGCATTCTCGATTACTGTATGCCCCGTAATTCCTGTTCTTCTTTTTCCTATGATGTTTTTTTTTGTCAGGCAGTTCCGCTTGGTTAATTGGGATTACTCGGATTCCTTGAGGACCCGTGGTTCCTGGGGGATTCTGCTGAAGTCCTGATTCCCCAGACAAGATCCTCGATGAGATTCGCTCAGTTATTCAAGTTTCAGTTCCTAAGATTCCCGATATCGGATAACTGGTCTTCCCAAGATTGTCGTACAAAGTTCCCCAAGAATCTGGATTCCGGAGCTTCACCAAGGGCCATATAAAGTTCCCCAAGAATCTGGGTTCTAGTACTTCGCCGAGATTCTGTCGGATAAGGTTCTTCAATTTTTCCGCGCATGGTGTTCACGGGACTTACCCGCGCGCATTTGGGCGTCCGTTGGGTGCGTTCCGCGCGCAAGCGCAACAGCCGTTCCAGCTCCTCACTGCTCACCGGCAACTTATTGGCCCCGCCGGTGGGGGAACTTTCCCCATCTTCGTCGTCCATCAAATGGTGATCGATGATGGGACCGTTGAATTCCATTGGGCGTACTGTGGTTAAGTGGATTTTTTGTTTGGCCTGAAGATAGGTGGGTTCAAACCTTTCATGTGTAATCGAAATATTTTTTCTATTTAAATGCCATGACCAAAGTTTCGAATATTCCATCTAACTAGAAAAATAAATAGGAAATATTGTAAAATTTTTGTTGGAATAAAAAAAATTGAGCTAGAATTATTGTTGTGCGGAGATCGGCGGATTAAGCGATATTTTTCAAGAATCTCGAAAAAGCTCGAACAATATCGATTTCGAAAGTTTTTTTTCGAGAAATCGATTCGAGCTCAATTTCGAACCCAAAAATACGGTCTTTACTATGGGTTTTCCTATCGGCCAAAATCCTTTATTTGACCAAATTTTACAGCTTTTAGAGAGATAGAGACAGACAATGTGGTTTTATGAGAATGGTTACTCTACCCCCCCCCCCACCCCTATCTGCATCTTTGTACAATAGTGGCCAATCAGCGGCCGAGTGCGCAATGTGTTGTGTGTAAACCACGCCCCTTTTACAATTTAGAGACTCCGCCCCCTCCCCATCCTAATTGGTCATTGGAACAGAGGAAATGTAGTTAATTAATCTTCAACCCAAAAAATGGCCAAATAATTTTTTTCAATTTAAATAAAAAAGGTACAAAAATTTTTTTAACTGGGAGTACAGTACCCCCCAAAGGAAGACTAGACGGAGGAAAATGTTGACACTCTCATCTCCCATGAATGATTGTGTTGTGATTGGCCGGGGAGAAATTGGAAACTGGATAACTCTGCCGAT
This sequence comes from Rotylenchulus reniformis, assembly GCA_001026735.1. Taxonomy (NCBI): domain Eukaryota; kingdom Metazoa; phylum Nematoda; class Chromadorea; order Rhabditida; family Hoplolaimidae; genus Rotylenchulus; species Rotylenchulus reniformis. Next base: position 60,445 of record LDKF01001933.1, read on the forward strand.
GATGATGTGATGGTCCCGGTCCCCTCCTTAAAGCACACTTGAGGAAAGTTCCCTCCCGTCCCGACACATTCATTCACTCATTTTGTGTGTGTCTTTCACATATCCAATTTTCTTGGCCAAACACTCAAAAAGTCGTGGCCATAGCAGAAAAGTGCAAGCTTAACCTTATGGAAATTGGAGAAAATTGGTTTACACATATCAATGGCCGAATGATGGCAAATGATCACAAAGGTTGATGAGATGTTTGATGGGCAAAATGCAAATTGAGCAAATTTGGCGGTGATTGGTTGGCTGGTTGTGGTTGCGGTTTTCCGGGTATTTAGGGGCTTAAAAGTATAGTATTAGTAAATTTAGGCCAGGATTTTTGTGGTAATCTATTTTTTGGTGGAAAAAATTAGTAAAAAAAATTTTTTGAAAAAAAATTCTCTCTTCTGAAAATGCAATTTTTCGTAGATTTTTTGGTCCATTCTCGCAATTTAAAAAATCCTGGCCTTAACCGTCATTGTAAGAGGAAAGAAAGATGAATTTGGTTGAAAGCAGTAAAAGTGTCATAAATGCTACAGAAAATGGAGAAAAAAGAAAAAACAAAGAAGGATCCCGTGTGATGATCCGTTCAAAAAACACCCTAATAGGACAAACAATCGTGTAGTAAAAATCATTTGGTAGATTCCGGCAGAACCTGTTGCTGCTGCTCGCCGTCCTCCTCCTTCTGGTCCAACCATTGGAAAATTCGGGCGCGAATCTGCAAGCAGGAACTGTTTGAATGATAAATTTTCATGAAAAATGGGGCCAAAAGTTTCGATTTTGCGAAATATTCTTCAAAAGCCTGATTTTCTGGGGAAAAGGTGTTTAATAATTTTCTAAAATGTGTCCCGTAACTATTCCAATTTCTCCTCAAAAATAAATAAATTCAAAAATGGATTTCTATTTCTTTATGAAAAATTTTGACCCAAAAAAAGCGGAGATTCTCCTCTAATAATATTACCAAAATATTAAGGGATGAGTGCTAAAAAAGTTGTTAAAAAGTAATAATCCAAATTAGTCATTAAAAAATCGATTCAAATGTGCCAAAGCTTACGGTTCGCCGTTCCCGGGGCCCGAACTTCTTCAGCCTGGCCACAATCAGCCGGGCGAACAGCAAGTCTTCGTCTTCGTTGTCCCACTCCATACGTGACCAACTTGCTTCTCCTCCATCTTCGACGACACTCGGATGATCTCTTTCAACGGTGCCGGATGATGGCGGCGGATTCGTCGTGCACATTGACACAATGTCAAATTTGCGGCAGGACGAAGAGTTTTCTGTCGCAAAAATTGGTGAAAAAATATTTTTGAAAATTTTATTCAAGTACCATTTGCTGATGAGGAGTGAGAAATGCTGCCCAGTCGTGAGCGATATTTGCTACCGCCGATACCTGAAA
>LDKF01001935.1:3603-31005 GCA_001026735.1 Rotylenchulus reniformis
CCAAAAATGTATGTCCATCAGTATTTTATATTTTTATTAGTAATATTTACCTAGGTTTAAAAAAGGTGTGTAAAATCTTTAAACTTACCGAGCTATAATTATCACTCCTCATAATTAAATGCATATCAGCATATAGTAGATATTTGTTTGATTTTATGTCTGCGATATACTGTAAAATAACATACCTATGGATGGATAGTAATTGTTTACATTCCGCAACATAAAATTACATACTCTTCTGCTCAACTGATCAGTAGTCATTAAAATGCCCGAATTTTGTTTCGCCACTTCGTCATATAACTGAAAAAAATATTTTATTAAATTTCTAATCATCATATAAAATGTTTGAAATTTTTTTATAATACTTGGTCATAAATTAAAAAATTCATTTAAATATATATTTTACTTTTTTGTTCTGAATCTTTTGGTAAGTTTGTAAATCGACTTGAAAAATTGCCTTCCAATAAAATGAATTTTGTTGAAATTATAGACAATTATACCGTCTTAATTATATAATACATATATAAATTTATAGAATATTTTTATTGTATATGTACAGAATTTTTCAACATACACTCTGGAAAATGGTTGTTGCGGGAGCCACAACATCCAAATCAGGGCCCGTCAGCCACAAGGACGAAAAGCAGGTCATTTGCCATGTTTTGAAATCAATTTTGATCCTGTTGAACAAATCTCTATTCGGCCCAACCGATGAAAAAGTTTTGAAAGCAAAACTTGTCCCATACCCATCCGGATTTTCAACGGGAATTCTGTGTAAAGGTGAGAAAATTTCTTATTTTATAACAGACAATTGAATTGTTTTGAAAAAATCGGATGTTATTTTGTCAGAAAAATATATATAAAAAAACTACTAATTTTTGTATGTTAATATTTTTAGCGAAAATATGCGAAAATATTCCTAGATATTTTTGATAATATAATTGCTTTTTTATAAAATAATAGGGAACAAAAAAATAAAATTATCGACTTACTCTAGTGTGAACATGACCGTCTGATCAGTGTTACCAAGCTTGGCAGATTTCACAAAACTCAGATGGAATCGAGTATAGCCCACGGAGTCCAAAGCTGGCAATTGAATGGATTGGATCGGCAGTGAAAGATTGTCTAAATTTAAGTAAAATCATCTTTATTTTTTAGCCAAAACATGATCGCTTTATTTTTCTATTTTTTTGTAATGGACAGCTTATTCTGATTTCATAAAAATGATAAAACTCGATTAAAATCCATCCATTTCAGAAGATATTCCAAAGAATCGACTTTTAATGCTTATTATGGCATGTACTGAAGCGAATTCATACTGTACCTTGTATATTTTTTTGTTAACCTATAAGAAACGAATCGATTAATATTGTGTAGAAAAAATATCAAAGATATAAAAATTCGGTTTGGGCTATAAAAAAAGAGATAAAATCAACTGAAAAATCCCATTTACCTATCGCTCCATTCATTAATAAAAGCATCGCCTGTGAAGAATTTACGCCCACAAATACAATAAGGTTAAACTATTTTTTTCCCATTAAATTTAATAAATTTGAAAAATTTCTATTTTTATCTCAAATTATGAAATATTTCACATAAAACCTTTATTCTAATATATTTTGTATTATTATTGAGTTATTTGCCTTTGATTTGATCTTGTTCAAGGTCCTGCTTTGGCTGGCTTATTGCGTAAATAATAAATAGCGAAAATTGTAAAATCTTTTGAATCCATTTCATCATGAATAAACACAAGTACTTTATGAAAATTAGGTTTACTATGAATATTATAATATTACTATTTATTAATTCATTATATAAGTTTATCGATTATTCGAGATTAAATAATGACTATCCAAATCGATAATATGCTTAAATCATTACATTATGAATTAAATGGAATATTGATAATTGTCATAAAATAATTCTCGATAATAGGTTCTATTCTTTTTTTTATATGTTGGAATTTTTCAATAGAAAATCAATAAAATTATTCAATGAGAAATGAGTATATTGCATTGTTTACATATTTTACTTATATTTTGTTAATAATGTAAATTAAGGTGTCAGGCACCCTTTTCATTAAAAAAATATTTATTAATTTGTGATATATCTATCAATAAGATAAACAGACTGCTGAAGATAATAAATTCAACAAAAAGTAATCGGAATTGCGACTTTTTCCCATAAAAAAATAAAGGTTGAAATTTTGACCATTTTTTTCGCCAAATGAATCAAAAATATGCTTTTTTGTCTATATAAGACCTTGCAAATAAAATTTCTGTAAAATTGTTAGAAATCAAAGAGTCCATCATAGAAAGAATGTATCATAGAAAGATATTTTTCCTTGTCGCAATTCTTTTTTTTATTCGGGATTGAATTTTAAGTATATGTTCAGTCCTGCTTTTCTTTTGGCATCAAAATTTTGTGAAAATCCCCATTCTCATAGCCAACTCGGTGCAATGTTCCATTCTCATCCCGATATTGCAATACACAAATCGAAGGGGATTGTCTCCTCATGTTGAATTCAGTATTTTCTTCCTTATTTTCCACCAATTGTTCGGCCAAATCTGCAAATATTATCGAAATTATACAAAAATAATAAATGAAAGGAAAAAATAATAAAAATAAAATAAAATAAAACAAGATCCCATGAAAATAGAAGGGAATAGAAAATCCGATACATACAGAAAACAACCCTTCTTTTTTTTGTCGTGTCCTAATTTAGTTTTTTTTTGAAAATTTCGCAATTCGGGCTTCATGAAATAAATTTTCTTTTATGCTTCCTATTTAATGCTTCAGTGCAAAATCAGTTTTTTCATAAATTAAAAAATTACATTAAATTATAAATTGAACAGAAGATCCACCTCCCATCAGATGATGATGATGATTGAACCTTTGAGCCTTTTGAATGGGTTTTATTTCAGCAGATCTGAATTTTCCCGCATTCATTTTTGCTATTCTCCTATGGTCCCATTTTGGATTCGGTATTTTTGCTTCAAACTCCATGGAATCCTGTCGGAATTTGGCCGATACCATCTTGTTAAGACTGTCTTCCAACTGTGCATAATACCTTTTGGTACCTGTGGTGAAATTTTGAGGTAAAATGCTTTTTAAGCAAAATGCGCAGGAAAAATATTTGTATAAAAATATATGTTATGCTTAAGAAATTTATTTATAAAGTGAAAATTGATCTTCTATAAATAATAGGTTTGATGACATCCCTATACATATTTATTTATTATAAAAATTTTATACAAACAGTTGAATATATAAAAAACATACTTTTTATTATTTCGTTGCAGAAGTTGCGACTCATTTCTGGAATGGACATCATTTGTGATATAGTTGTTGGATTTTTTTGGAACACTTCATTGAATAACTAAACATTATCAAATATTATAATACTTATTTAATTTTTTTTAATCTGTTCATAATCACATTTTTGAATGTTGAACCTGGCACAACTTCAATTTCTTTCCCTTCCCAAAAAGCCGAGTTGATACTCCGCCATTGCCGGGTTTTGAAGTTGAAGAACACACGTGACATGAACACCGCATTGTCTGAAAACAAATGACCTTCATTGATAATAACATTATGCAAATATATAAGATATGAAATGCAATTATACCAATTTCTCTGGATCGCATATATCCTATGTAAGGAGTAGTAGCAGCGATGTTATGAACCGGAACACTAAAAATATTTATATATTTTTTAATTGAGATAATTAAAGAATTGCAAACCATCTGGAATTTCGAGGTTTGAGATCTTAGGAATTTTTGTTCAAAGATTTTTATCATTCGAGAATTTGTATGATAATTATAATTGCCCTTATTGATGAAAAGAAAATTTACAGACTTTTTTCGCGATAATCAGAATTAAAAATAATTTTTTAGGTGAAATTCAGGTAATTCCCAGACTGCAAAAAATTCAATTACGTAAAAATACATTGCTGATGAATTAGGAAGTTTTAATTCCATCCATCTTATTCATTTTTTTGTTTATAAAATAAAATTCAGTTAACTGCATTAGTGCAACTTATAAAAAATATAAAAATTCGTACATCCAAAAACTAACATGAGAGTGAACATCACGGTTTGTTCGGTGTCGCCAATTTTGAAGGTTTTCACGAGGCTCAAATGGAACCGACAAAATCCATTCGGAATGGTAATGGAGGGCAATTGGACCAGGTGAAGAGGAATAGAGTGGAGATCTACATAAAATATATTTTCGAAAAAACTATGCAAAAATCACCCATAAATCGTATTAAATAAGGATTTATTCAATTATTTATTTAAAAAGAATTACGCGTATCAGTCAGTTCATTCCAGTATTAGCTTTAACTATATTTTTGGGGTTTTTGGGAAATGAATTCAAATAATGAATTTTTTTCGGTTTAAATTTATTTTCATTTATCCCTATAAGAGCCAATGTATGTATATTAATAAATAACAGACTAAAATGAACAAATAAAAACTTATTAAAAATTGATTAATAAAAAATAAAATTTCATACCATATGATGAATCGCCTGAGGCTTTGGTATATTTAAGAAAAAATACAACAATTATTGCTGGGATAAAACTCATTTCCACCAGCAGACAAAGAATCGATATGGTTTTATATTGATATCCATCCATTATTCCAATGTAATTTCTGATGATTATGCTGTAAAATTTTATATAAAATCAAATTTGAATGTTTCTTGATTTGATTATTTTTTGAGTAATTTGCATAGATATAATAAAATTGAACATTTTATAAATTATATACAAATTTCTAAATAAAAATTATTACTTATCAGGATTTATATAAGTAATTTCCAACCACTAAAAACAGGTTCTAATCGTATAAAACATGTCGACAAATTCAAAATTATAATAAAATCCTTTTGTTCACTGGATAATAGGCATTATATAGAGAAATTTTGAACATTATTAGAATAAAATTATTAATTTTTGTAAAAATTAAAATCATGGCTAATTATGACAATTAAAGAAATCAATCAATCAAGTTTATACGCACAAGACGCTAGGCCAAGTCAATTAAAATATAAATAAAATAGAGAGATCGTCAGTTAGAAAATACGTAGTTCCACAGGTTTTAAGCAACAACAATATGGTCGAAACTGGAGAATTAATATAATATAAATAAATAATAATTTTATTTTGCCTTTTTTGAAGAAATAATATTTTTTTTCTTGTGGTAATTTTAAATAATTTTTAGTTATACATGTAAAAAATAAGATACAGTTTTTGCCATAAAGAATCTTTCAACCCGTTTAAAACATTTATATTTTGAAGCGAAATTATTTAAAAAGATTTCTCTTTTTCTTTGCATGTTCTCTCATTTTACATGGTCTTTTCTCTTTTTATATTTATATTTGGCATTTAAAGATGGATAATGACACTAACACTACGGTTACAATGTGTCCGCAATCCGCGTCCGCGTTCCCTTTGTTGGTTTTGCGGATGCCAACGCGGACCGCAAAACGGATGAGTTTGCGGATGTCAGCGCGGATGCATTGTAACCACCCAACGCGGATTGTAAAACGGATTGTAAAACGGATACAAACGCGGATACAAACGCGGATGCATTGTAACCACCCATTGTAACCACCCTTGACGGACGCGGACGCGGACCAGCGCGGATGACATTTCGGACGCGGACGCGGANACAATATCAAAATATTTGATATTTCATCCGCGTCCGCGTCCGCAAAATTTTTGATGGGTGGTTACAATGGATTTTCATTTTCTGCTCCGTTTTTCCGTCCGCGCTGGACGATCCGCGTTCGGATCCGCAAGGGGTGGTTACAATGCATCCGCGTTTTCATCCGCGTCTGCATCCGTCTTTGCGGACCGAAAAGTCATCCGCAAAATGCATTTTGCATTGTAACCACCCATCAAAAATTTTGCGAACGCGGACGCGGATTGCGGACACATTGTAACCGTAGTGTAAGTCCAATTCAGACATGAAAACACAGATAGTAGAGAGATTTCGTCCACATTTCAAACAAACATTTCTCTTCAAATATAGATTTTTTGAAATATTCTGAATGATTCTTTATGGCGATGAATATATAACAGAAACTTATTGAATATGGTGCTATTCTGAACTCTGGATTTATAATGTGAGAATGGAATCGAACCAAATTGTAATGGATTATTTTTGGTGTTTATTTGGAAACATTAGGCAAAAACCTGATAATACTTATCTCTTTTTCTTCAAATTCCATTTTCCATGGTAATTTCGTCATTTGCACTCATTCATCACAGAAGGTGATGACTATCCCCAAACCGATGATCTTATACTTTGTGGCCGGATTAATAAAAAGTTTATACAATTGGCCCTGGAATTCACGTGAATCCCGAATTCCATCATCCATCTTGTGTGGTTTTGGTACTTGTGAACGACAGATAACCCATGGTTCAACTTGATAATGCCCAATCAAAAAAATCTATGAAATGTTAGCACACCTGATAAATAAGGTAAATAGTCCTAGTACTCATCAGTAGGAAGACCTCACAGATTTGAGAAATTCTAAGCAAATTTTCCCATATAAAAATGCACTAAAAACTAAAGAGTTATTTATCATTTTACGGCTTTTGAAAATAATTATGCAATATAATTTTGCTGAAGCTAGGTAAATTTTTTTGTCTAGTAATTTTGGTGCTCGGATTTTAAAAACCGCCAAATTGGGCATTAACTCAAGTGAGCTTAGGTATATGTAATTAGAAAGATAACCTCAAAAGAGAAAAATAAATTCAAAAATTAAACTCGATGGGTTGGTAATTTTTTTTTTCGAATTCCCTAGAAAATTTTGTAATTTCCTTAAAAACTAGTTTTTTTTGATAACTTCAAAAAATTTGATTTTTTTGAGAAATCCGTAAAATTTTCCAAAAAATGAAAATATTCTACATCCTTGCACCGTTTTTTTCATGTCCACTTATTCCATTCCATAAATTGGATTAAATTTTTAGTGCAAAAAATGAATTATTTTTAAAAATAAAATTTTTTATAAATAATTTATGTCATTCCTAAAAGGTCATTATGCATCATCTTTTTGGTGTATTAGGTCATTTTTAGGTAAAAAATATGTCCCCGATGTCCCTTTTGTTCTGTTTGGTTGTTCTTGTGCTGCCCTTGACGCATGCGTACCCGACGGATGTCCCGGCAGAGTGCGGCGGAGACCCGAAAACGCATGTCGGCCTGCCCTGCGAGTCCAACTCGGATTGCGGCCCAAGGGGCCAGTGCCGACTTGCGCCTGCAATCAAAATGTGCGCCTGCTACAGATGCGAACGCTCGCCTGCAGGCTGTTCCGCGGCACAACTTGCCAATTGCGCGGTGACTCCCAAGAAGGTAGAAAGCATTTTGTTATTGGATATCATGGACCGAAACGGGATTTCCAAGATTTTTTTTAAAGATCCCTCTAGTATTGATCGGTAAAAAATTTTATTTTTATTTTTAATCGGACTTGCGTTTTATAAGGACCAAAAATGCGAATTCTTCCAGGCTAATTACATATCACTAAAAAAGATTCTGCATCATAGTCCTAAAGATTTAGATTTACAAGTTAGATGCATCAACAAATGATCGATATCGATGGTCCACTTTATGTATTTTTTTCGGGGAAAAAATCTTTATTCCGTGGTGATCCTTAAAGTAATAAATCTTTAAGATTCATTTTGATTCTAAAATGTACTATCTTGTATGTGAGTATTATTATTGCCAGAAATAGCTAATAGTGAGTCATCAAATTTCAAAAAATCTAGGCCGAAATTAAAAATTAAAATTTTCTCGAGATAATTGACCGAAATATCGATGGCTCTCAAAATAATTATAATGTTTCTAGTATTGTTTTTTTGCCCTATCGAAATTGATTTAGCGTAAAAACATTTTTATCTTGTCAGATGTGGAATGCGTGCACGAAAAACTCGGACTGCGTGAAGGGCAACACCTGCTTAAGTCGCTACGTGCGCGTGTGCACCTGCCCTAAGGGGAGGCCTACCATAAAACCGTCTACCCCGATGCCCAAAAGTACTGTAGCACCTTCAGCATCAACCAAAAAGCCTTCTACATGCAAAGCAGCCACATCAACTGCCACGAGTACCGTAACCTCACCAACCATGAAACCGTCTACCAAAAGCACCGCAGCGCCATCAGCATCCACTAAGAAGCCTAAGTGCAGAGCAGCTACATCATCTACCGCGAGTACCGTAACCCCACCAACCATGAAATCTTCTACGAAGACTACTGTGTCATCAAGTAAGAAACCATGATGAACAACAAGGATGATAAATACTTGGGGCACGACTGATATAAAATACCGTAATAATAGTCAAGATTACGATCGATCAGAACAATTATTGTAACTTGCATCATGGCTAATGATAATGCATAAAAATGATATTGTTGATGAAATTTTTATTCGGGTTTATAAATAATAGAGTTCAATTTTTTATATTTATTATTCGGGTAATTAAATGCCCTACAATTTTTTATATTTATTATTCGGGTAATTAAATGCCCTAAAGTCTTTTGGAAAATTCAAGATGAAAATTACTGAAAACGAAAATAACTTACAAAAACACCAACAAAGAAACACCGGAAAATGCGGAATTCGGTCTTTCGTGAGCATTCTGTTCTATAGTAACGCGTAGAGATGCATACCGTATTCTCTCTAATATAAGGCCTAGGCATTATATTTTTCAACCTCTGTCGGATGGGAAGTGGCTTAAAAAGGTGCTATATTGTTAGTCCAAATTTTGCCAATAGTCATTTTTCTGGGGAGATTTTTTTTATTTATTCGTAAATTGTTCAAACGATCTCGCTTTTATGGATAGGGGGAACATAGATATAGAGTTTCAGATTTCATTTCTAGCAATATTTTTTGTCCTTAAAACACATCATAAAAATATTGTAAGGTCATTATTAATACCAATAAAATACTCTATAGATCTTAGTGAGGTCTTAAGGGGCCTTATATTAGAGGGAGGGTCTTATATTTTTCAACCTCTGTCGAAGGGGGCCTTATATTAGAGGGGGGCCTTATAATAGAGGGAGGCCTTATATTAGAGAGTTTACGGTATGTTAATTTTCTCTTGCATTCTTTGCGTTGTCTTATTAGAACTATGGATTTTCCCCCATTTTAGGGTCGATCGATCATTTTAGCATTAAATAAATTATTCGTTAAATTATAATATTTTTTACATCCAAATAAATTTATATTCTCCTCCAAAAGGTGTCTTTATTGCAGTTTGAATGGAAATCTAAATAATTTAAATTTTAAAAATTTTTAATTTAAAAATTTTTTATTACTTTTAAAGCAAATCAAATTTTTAAAATGATCTACCATGTTTGGAACTGAAGATTTACACATTCCCTTAAAGGTAACAAATTTGTATAAGAACGACAAATTCGTAATAATAATTTATTCATTTCTAAAGTATAAATTATTGCTTATTTAAAAAATAAATTAAGATATTTACTGAAGCATAAAATAAATTCATATTAAAAAATAAAAAAGTTAAATTGGATTTATTTTATTCTTTAATCTTTTTTCCAACTCGAATAATAAATTAATGCCTCTAAATTTGAGCTGCGGTAGTTTACTAATAAGACGTATAGAAGTGCCACATTGATTAACAAATCTAAGTTTTTTAAAAGCGTTAGGCTTTTTAAAATAAAAAAAACACAAAAAATAAGCAGAAAATCATTTATAAACATTTATCCTCCTTATTTTTCAATTTTTCATGATCAAAAATTTTCCAAGGAAGTTCGAAAAAATTAAAAAGTCATTAAATAATAGCGCAGGAAATCCTAGACCGGGCTCCACTTGGGCACCTTAAGCTGAAGAGCCGGGGCTTCTAGATTGCTGGCGCATAGTAGACGACGCCTCATTTTCCTATAGACCAAAAATTGCATTTTAATTTCATCAATTTTTATTATTTTTTCTTTTCTTTTAATGAAAAATATATTTTAATGATTTAAATATATTTTAATGATTTAAATATATTTTAATCATTTTGAATTTTCCAGCTGAAAATATAAAGTTTTCACAGCTTATCCCGAAAAATGGTGCGCTAATTCGTGTGTGGTTCTAGCATTTGTAAATTTGCATACCACCCATTGGGGATACCACCCATGCTATACCACCCCTCTGGGCAAATTAAGAATGAATTTAAAAATTGCACACCTGTCAATTAATGTTGGATCATTAGGTCCTATAGACCTCACAGAATGCGTTAAATCTATGCCATATAAAAGATGTTGAAGGTATAAAAAGATTCCACTTCCATGGAATTTTTGATAATCGCAATCGAAGCGAAATTCCCTTAATTTCTTCTTATTTACCTATTCAATTTTTCCTGGTCGACACGGAAAATCCTTCATTTACAAATGATCTGGGAATAGTTTTCAGGATTTCCTATAGCTTTTATTTTCTTTTATAAGTTTTAAAAGAAAATTTTTCATCCCCTAGAAAAACACTGACATTACAACTTTCACTCACCTTTGATCAGGACTGATCCATAAATCCAAATTTTGATAAATTTTTGTCTCCAATGTGCTTGTTCATCTATTTGGCTGTTCTCTTTCTGCCCTTGATGCATGCGTATCCTACAGACGTACCCGTGGAGTGCGGCGGGGACCCGCAAACGCACGTTTCGTTGCCCTGCATTTCTGACGCGGATTGCGGCACCAAGGGCCAATGCCGTGGTGCGCCTTCATTCCCGATTTGCTCATGCTACAAATGTGAACGCACAACCGGCTGCAGCGACGCACAACTTGCTAATTGTGCAACAACGCCAAGGAAGGTAATTATTTAGTTGGTAGTAAAGTAAGTAGCAGTTATTATATATGATAAGCTTGGAATTTAGAATTTGAGAATTTTAGACTCAGCAAAGAAATTCTGAAGACCCCTAGAATCTTAGAAATGACAAGGATTGGCCTTCTTGGATTCCTAGCCTTAAAATTTAGAATTTTTCAAGGTTTTTACTGAATTTTTATTATAGTTCAATTATTGGGCGTCAAATGCAGCTAATGAATCGTTAAAAAACGATGGGTCCCAAAAGAAACCTAAACTTTTTTGGGGCTTGCTAACATAGCCAGAATTATAAAAGACAAATGTATGTTAAATTTTGTCTATTTTGGCCTTTTTTAAACTTTCAAAATTCCTTGGAAAATTTTTTTGAAATTTTCGAGAGATGCACGATTTCGAAAAATTTACAAGCAGATGCGAAAAATTAAAAGGCTTAATTCTTTTGAATATTTTCTGCATATTTTTGCCTTTTAAGGTTTTATTTATCCAAAATGGCAGTTTTAACGACCAATGTGGCTGTTTTTTCGTTTTAATATCAGGACGACAAGAAAGGACTAATTGTCAATCCTTGCTTTGTAATAGCATTATAGTCATTTTTAAAATTGTCCAAATGATTCACATTTTGATTATTTTCTATTCAATTCATTTTTATTCATTTTTTAATCAATTTCGAAGATGTTGAACCTCTGCAAGACCGACGCTGACTGCGTGTCGGGCAACACCTGCATGCAAACTTATGTGCGGTCTTGCACCTGCCGCAAACCATTACCATCAAACAACTCTACCCAAAATCCATCTACTCTGATGAGTACCAAACCATCACCTTCTACCAAAAAGCCTTCCCGTTGTGCTGCATTGGCTTCAACCATGAAAACATCCACCTCTGGTAATGTTCAATTTTACATTCCAGATTTAAACACCTTTGTAACTTTGAAATTGCTCACTTAATTTATAAAATTTCAAAAATTCATTATTAATTTTAGGCAGCTAAATTGAAAAAATCTCTGGTTATTATTCACATTTTTAATTTTTACAGCGCCATCCACCCAAAGTACCAAGAAACCTTCTCGATGCAAAGCACATAGTGCATCGTCGACTGCAAGACCATCAACTGCAAGCAGTACCGTAACCAAACCCGTGGTACCGTCATCTGTGGTAACCCCTCCTACCAAAAAACTGCCCGCTCGTTGTGCTGCTTTGGCCAAGTCCTCAACCAAGAAATCTTAATTGTACCGAGGATTAATGAAGACAAAGGATGAAATTTCGGAATTTTTTAAATTAAAAGTAACTGGGTAACTGGACGTGATTTTTACACTACTCTGACAAAATTTTCGTTATAAGTTATAATAATAATAATAATAATTTGTTATCATGGGTTAATTTTGATCATTATGTTGTTCCTCTAATCTTTGGCATAAAAGGAATCGTTTGGAGCGCGCTTTTTCCATAAGATGCTGATAATGATCCAATAAACCTGTAACTTTGTTAAAAATTGTATTATACGACCACACTTTGATCTATTTCATAACCATTTCGTGGTAAAATGACCCCATGGATCTGGGCGTGATAAAAGTAATATCATTTTTAAATGTTTTAATTAATTATTTAAAAAAATAGAAAAAAAATTGCATTTACTATTATGAATTTCCCACGCTATTCTAAAATGGTAAATGATCGATCTAAAAAAAGTCGATTTTGGCCCATCTCTGGTTTATTTTACAACATTTATTTCAAATTTATTTCGAAAAACGCTTAATGAATGGAAATTTGTTCACCCATAAAGCTCAGCAATCTGATGAATGCTGACCATGTTTATTGGTAAAATGAATCGAGACGAGATTTTTCGAGAATATCCACAAATTTTTATTCTAGAAAGCCCAAACGTTCAACATCAACTTCATTAACATTAATAATGAAATATTGAAAGATTCTAAAAATGACGCTATTGTAATATGTTTTTGTAGGAACTAAACGCTTTGTATCGATTCCAAGCGTCTAGTATTTTTTTATCATTCATTATATGAATGTGTTTCGCAGTGAAAATAAATCCCCAATCAATTTTATTGGAAGTTAGCCGACTGTCTTCGACTTGCATCATTGCCTGCATGTGTCTTCGGGCTTGCACACACAGGTGTTCAGCCATCCCTGGCAGCGACCAGTCAAGTAGTGTTTGTGGGTGCACGCACTGATCATGCTTTGGCACTTCATTTTGCAGTCGTCCCCACCATGCACGCCCCAGCAGGTCTCAGGTTTCAGCTGCTGGACAATGCCGGCATGTTTCTCGGCAGCACAAACTGCTGCTGCAGAAGACGGAATCTGCAGCAATGTGGCCAGAAAAACGGCAAAAAGGCAAATGAAATGCATTGGGAACATCTTAAAGTGGACCAATCAAAATTATTAAACGCAGGATTTTCATCAAAATCCAAATCTGATTTCGATTCTTCTTATGTAAGATGAGTATCAGTCAGATGATGTTTAGGTTGTAGTCAATTATAGCGAGTCAAACATTTGCCAAACAAGGGGACAAATGGTTTGAAATTAAAAATCAAAATCCAAACCTGAGGTTTTCGAAAACATTTGGTTGATTCAATGTGATCAAAACAGCATTAGAGCATTTTTGAGTATATGTTCTATAAGAAAATGAGTGTATGCTCAAAAACATCCTACTAAAAATAGTTGGATGTTTTGTTTCAAAAAGTACCTTTCTGCAACTGTTTGGCTCGTCGATTCAGAAATTTAAAATAATGCCAAAATGGAGCCTAAATGTGCTGATGTGAGTCGTTTCTCCCAAAAGTGCAAAAATGGCCACCCAAATCTAATTTTTAAACCCTTTTTATCATAATATCGAAAGGGAAAATCGTGCGGAAATTATTCTCTTAATTTCCTGCACAATCTGTGTATTGTTTTTTTTAATTTAGGAAAAATTTAAAAATTATTCAACATAGTTCAAAATTTTTGAATAATCAAAAAGGCCAAAAGATAGGGTATAATTTGTTCTTGAAGTTAAATTTTTATATGTGGAGGGGTTGTATACGGAGTCGCCTAAATACATCCCACTTTGGGCCAAATATCGGGATGATTTTCACTCGTCACAATTCTCCCTATTATATTTTTGTTTGTTGTTTTTTTTCATTTTTCCCTCGATCACAATTCTCGCCAATTGTATTTTTTTGGACTATCACCCCTTCTCTTTACAATGGATGCTTTTTTCATTATTGTTAGGAAGCAACATAGGTATGTTATTTGAGAATTTTTTTTATTAAAAAAGCAATTTTGATCAAAAAATTTTTAAATATTTGTTTTAAATTTTTTTATGATTTAAAAATTATATGTTTTATGACAAATTTTTTCATTTATGTGAATTATAATAGATTTATATGCATTTAATATGATTGAAATTGAACCCTATAAATTGCTATAACCGGCTGGAACCCTAATCAAGAGTTTTTTTTTGAATAGCCAAATCTATTTTGCACAATACGGATTGCCTACATGAATTTAATTTATCTAAAAAATAAATTATGCTCTACTTGGGATCTATTTGTTGCTTTTACTAGAATATTTTTTTGTAAATGATAGGTTGCGAATATTTTGGACCAATGGACATTTTACAAAAAAATTGTTAAAAAAAATGAATCCAATCGGAGGTGTTGGATTTCCTCCAAGTTCTCCACAGGAAAATCCGGTCAAAATTCCGGATAATGGACAATGCAGGAGGACAATTTTATTGTATTGAGCTTAGGACCCTTCCGATTCAGAGCAAATAAAGCCCAATTTTTGGTAAAATAACCAATTTTTGTTTTTTATTGTGTAGATTAATTAGTTTATGGAAATAACCACAAGTAAATATTTATTGGCATTAAAATTTGTAAAAAAAAATAAAAAGTTTAAATCGAAAATAAACGGCCTTTTCCTTATAATAAAGTGTTAAAAATAATTAAGAATATTATGATGATGGGCAAAATTACTCTTTTTATTTTTAACAAACAAATGACCTTTTTCTATTTAAATATAGGTCCTCGATTAAAATTCTCGATCTCGAGGATTTTTTTTTGGTTTTATTACCGGATTAAAAATTAATTTTCGCTTTTTTGCAGTAATATTTGGCCTTGACAAAATGAGATTCTTACTTGTGATCATTTTAATATGCCATGCTATGAATACTGTGGATAATACCGTATACTACCACAGACGCCGTGGACAAATGAGTCGACAGAATGCGTATGCTTGGGGCAGTCAGAATGGCCACTATAGGTGAGCAATTTGAATTTTGTCCTTGTTTATAAGCATTGTTATTTTTTAGGGATTCTAATTCTAACCTTTTAAATTTTTGATGCATTTTTTAGAAGAATTCTGCTTGTTTCAGATCAAAACTTTCCTTCTGTCTTTTATGAATTTTGAGAAAAATATTGATTAAATTTTTGCTTTAAATATCAGAAATGCCAAATCATGCACCAAGATGATAAAATTCTTACGAAAAAGGATAATATGTATTCAAATTCCTCCGGCGGTCGCTCTGCCTAAAAATATTATCAATTTTCTAAATTCTAAGTTATCCGCCACGAAAAACTGGCCGTCGCCCTGCAATGAACGCAGCCGGCTTCTTCTACATGTCCGCGGACTTTCCGTCCATAGATGAACTTGAGGTACAGCCACCACCATCCCCACCCCAAACATCCGTTGAGGAAGAATACGAGCCAAACAACAATTACAACAACAACGAGGACTGTTCCATGTACCCGAACGGCACATACAAGGCCCCGTGAGTTTGGGGAGATTCAAATAAATCATAATTTTTTTTTCTAAGATAATCCTTATTCGAATAATCGGAATTTAAGTGGACCCCTGAGTTTTCTCGAATTGCAATTTGATGGCTTAAGGATCATGAAATCTGATGAGTGAGTTCGAAAATATATGCAGATATAATCAAAAATGATAAGGGATGAAGATATGTAAGATAAGAAAAATTTATAAAGTCAAGAGAGAGTTGTACAAATTGTATTTATCATTTTTGCTTTTCATATATTTTTATTTTTGGTTTTCGAATCATTTTCGACTGTTTTTACAGGGAAAATTACTTTTAAGATAATATAAAAATTCCGAGAAAAAATTTATCTCTAAGAAGCTGAATAATTTATTTTAAAAAGTAGAACGAACTATGGGTGCATGGTTCAGATTTATTAATCGATCAGAATTTCTTCAAATTTTGCTTGGTTCAGATACGCCTTCGCCTGTTCAGATCCCTTCCGGGGTCCCCCGCTGTTTGTTGTGCATGACACAGCGATGACAAACAGGGCCGGACGCTATGTGTATCCGGTGGAGGCCGGAGGCACGATCCGGGTGTTCCTGGACCTGACCAGTTACTCGACAAAAAGGTGGGGGAAATCGGCAAAATGGGAAGAAAAAATAATAAAATTGGAAAAAAACTAGCGGATTAGCCGAAAAAGAGCTTTTAGAGCATTTTGAACCAAAGGTCGATTATTACCAAAGAGCGAAGCAGATCATTCCCCTCCCCCGCGTTAGAAATTGATAATAACTTTTCAGATAGAATATAGAGAAGTAAGTTTGATGCCAAAAGATAGCGTCTGCTATAGACCTCCAAGAACAAGTATCCGTTTTGGCCAAATAAAAAAGTTATGGCCAGATCTTTGGCTAAAACCACGATTTTATGGTTTAACTTGGCCGTAACTTTTTTTCTACTGGCCAAATCGGTAGTTGTTCTTGCAAGTTTTAGGGCTTTCTTTTGACACCAAATTCACTTCTCTAGGTTTACCAGGAAAAAAAAGTTAAATCATTTTTCTAGCGCGGAGGAGAACGACAGGGGGGAAATATGGATCGACCAATTAAAGGTTCTGATGAATGGCAAAAAGTAGCAATCGAAAATTTGAAAATGATAAAGCGGCATCGACCTGCAGTCATCGTATACTATTATTATATTCCTTAATATTTCATAAGATGAATAATATATTGTAATTGTGTTAGCTTAATTATCTATACAGCTATGATTGTATACGTGCTGAGGTTGCATTATTTCGGAGGAAAGTTGGCTGGATGGGCTGCGGATGGATGCCAATACCGACTTTTGGCGCATTGTAAGCAACGATAAATATTTTTAAAGTTTAAAGGGTATTACAATGATATTTTGTATTATATTAATATATTGTTTACTGATCTCAGAATATGGTTATATGTTATATTCGTATGCTATTATTAAATTTTCTTATTTTTATAGAGATTCCGAAGAAATTTGCGAGGAAAACAACAGCTGTCCAGTCTACCCGGGACGACAAGTACTGGAGCTTCGTCTTAAACCGTCGACCGTATTCCTGGCAATGTTGCAGATGATGCTCAGCGACGACAAGGTTTAAATGAGTTTTATGTTATGCAATAATTAATTTATTTAACATTTATTATACTGTGTAACTGTTTATTTTCAAAATTGGATTTTTAAAATAGGATTAATCTACCGTATTTCCTCTAAAATAAGCAGGTGCTCTAAAATAAGCCAGTGCTCTAAAATAAGCCTCCCCTTTGAGGGTGTTTGAAAAAAATAAGCCGGTGCTCTAAAATAAGCCGGTGTTCTAAAATAAGCCCCCCCCCCTTTTTTTTCTTGACAGTAACCATTATATTGACTATGGGTCATGATAAAAAATGGGGATCATGACAATTCGTACACTGATGATTTTCGAATGTAATAACTCGGCTTAAACTCAATAAATGAAAAATGTTCCTGGCATCATAAGATAGAGAATTAAATTAGCTACAAAATGAGTCTAAGCCAGTTCGGATTGGTCAATTGAGAAGAAAGTTATGGCCAAGGTAATCACTTGTATTGGCCAATTTCCAGCTACGTGTGATTAGCTTGGCTGTCTTTTTTCGTAATTGACTAATTCAAACTGGCTTACAAGGGAACATTTTCTATGCTAGTCGGAATTTGCATATTCCGTTCCTGCCATTTTGTAGAACATGCACGACAACCGCGGTAAATTTAAATAGCCCTTAAAGCTAGAAAGCAAAGTTATTGAATTTTTAATTTTTGATTAACGGTCGTTCACCCACACGGATCATGCACACACACTGGGATGGTATCCATCGTTCAATTTTTAATAAACCTTAATCATGATTATTCGTTAGTTTTATTCATTATTTTCTTTTATATAATAATTCCCAGCCGTTTTTATGGCGCAATGCTTGACAGTAATTTTCGATAGTACGACCGATGCCATCCCGATTGGTGGATGATCCGTGTGGGTGAACGACCGTTAATCAAAAATTAAAAATTCAATAACTTTGCTTCCTAGCTTTAAGGGCATTTACTATTAAAATTTACCGCGGTTGTCGTACATGCTCTACAAAATGGCAGGAATGGAATATGCAAATTCCGACTAGCAGTAGAAAATGTTCCCTTGTTAGACTCATTTCGTAGTTAATTAAATGATCTATCTTTTAACTTCACGAAAATTTTTCTAGGTTGAATCTAATAAGCCGAGTTATTAGGCTTAGAAAATAACAATGTACGAATTGCCAGTGTACGAACTGTCAGCGATCTGATAAAATTCGGATCTGTCATGTTTACCGCCAGATCAGACAGCTTCTAATGGATTTTTGAGTGATGAATCTTTGTAATTGTAAAGCAAATTTTCGCAGAATTTGCCTTTGATTTTTTACTTTATAAAATTGTTCACGTAAAGGTTTCCTAAATTTCATTTTAAAATATACCTAAATAGTTCGAAAAAGGGTTCGAAAAAAATAAGCCAGTGCTCTAAAATAAGCCGGTGCCCACAGCGCTCCAATTTGTGCAAAAAAGGCCGTTTTGGGATCAAATGTCTTCAGCGTTCAAATTCATTCGGCGGATTTTGTCGATGATTTTTTTCAAATCAGCACACAAAGCCCTTTATGAAAAATGTATCAAATGAGAAAAAACTAAAAGGAATTAAAAAATATTCGAGAAAATCAATTCGTTTTTTAAGAAAATCAATTCATTTTATCTTAATTTTTCCATTGCTAATGGTTCTTGTTCTTTTATAGGTTTTATAGGCTTTATAGGCTTTTAGTCGGCGTTTCGTAGTTTGTCTTTCTCTGCGTGTCTGCCTTTATCTTTTTCTCTTTATTGCTCTCTCTTTCGGGCAGGGGAGACTGTTATCGATCGCTGACCGAAATGAACCAAAGTAATGAAACACCTAACTCAAAAGTATGCCGCCGCCATTTCGTGTAAATTAAACTAATATTGACAAAAGTCGCCGGGATTTGTAGATAAGGATGTGCTTAATCATTTTTATGGATTAAACTCGTTTTTAATGCTTTTTAGAAAAAATTACACGGATTGGAATAAAACAGTAGGTGTTTCGGGTAGGTGTTTCGTAGAAACTCATGGAAGACAGAGATATGAAAAAAAGAAAGAGTGTGCAAACAAGGGAGAGGGAAAAGGAGCGCGACGAGAGAGTGTATGGCAGACAGTCAGACAGACAGTCAGACTCTCAAAACGGCCTTTTTTGCACAAATTGGAGCGCTGTGGGTGCTCTAAAATAAGCCTCCCCTTTGAGTGGGTTTGGAAAAATAAGCCGGGAGGCTTATTTTAGAGCCTTTACGGTATCTTCAGTGATTTCAATTCAGGATTTTTTCCATGCCTGGAAGTTAAAAATCTAGGTCTCCATTTTTGTGACAACAATTAAATACGGGAAAATCCAGGCTTAATATTGTTGTACTGTTCTGGAGTTTGATTCTGCATCGATGAGCCAAACAATTGCCAAACATGACAGTTTTTAAATAAAAATCGGGAATAAAACAAACTATTTATGAGGATGTCTAAAAGATGGCCAAACATAACCCGAACTCATCCGAACTCAATTATGTGTTGAAACTAAACTGATTGGGGTATTTGTTCTCGAGTTAAATTTGTAAAAGTTTGACAAATGATTTATTCGCCGATTAAAATCTGCTAAACACAAAAAAATAAAAATTAATTTTCTGTTTAATAAAGCGAGTTGAATAGGAAATAAAAAATTTTTGAATTTAGGTGGATTTCTCTATTTAAATTCACCTTATAGCCACCCTATGAATTGAGACTGCGTTTGATCAACAATCGCGACCTTGGTGAAGAGCTGGTCTGCGTGGCATTCCAGACACGAATAAAAATTTGAATTCCAAAGATGTCAATGTTACGGTTTAACGAGATCTCGACATGATCATTTAGACAAGTGGATTTAATTCATACGTAATCATTAATCAGAATTTTAGGATTAAACTTCTTTATCAAAGATATTTAATGAAATACATTTTACACAGAAATAGATAGCTTTTGGTTGTTTCGTAACATTTAAAAACAATTTTTGCAAAAATTGGCTGTTTTATGTTTCGAACCTGATATAAAGTGACTAGGCATCTTGGTGCATTTCCTAATTTTCCTGTTGTATTTAGATGCCTTACATATGATTGTATTGTAATCGTCCAAGGGTGGGTGGGGGTCATTAGAGTCCCACACGTTAGAGTCCCCAGGGCAGAAAAATTATAACTCAGCTTATAAGCAACCTAGAGAAATGGATTTGGTGTCGGATTATAGGTCTTTAAAAAGATCATCCCGATTGGCCATGTAAAAAAAGTTATGGCCAAGATAATCGTCCGTATTGGCCAACTACCGAAAAATGTGTGTATGTGTGTATTTTTGGCCATAACTTTTTTTGTAATGGACCAATTCGAATGGGCTTAGATTCATTTTGTAGCTAATTATTAGCTCTATTTTTGACAACAAACTCGTTTCTTTGAGTTTCGTTTGAAGCGAGTTAATGCCTCGGGACCAGGGCTGGGCGAAATTTCGTGTTTCGTGTTTCATGTTTCATGAAATTTCGCGATTTTTTTGTTTCGAGTTTCGTGTTTCATGTTTCGCGAAAAATGCCCGAAATTTCGCGAAAATACACCCCTAAGAATGGGGGTTTTGGCTGGCAAAATGCACCCCTAAGAATGGGATGTCTGGCTTAAATATTTTTTATCGACACGATTACATGAAATAATCCGACCTCAACTCCATCCTTCGCTCTATTTTTTTCTCTAACAATCCTACCTTCACTATTTCACTGTATTCCAATCCCTGTCTTAAATGCACAGTCATTGGCACCAAGTGGGTCCTCCACAGAATGTCCCCACTCACAAAACATCTCCAAGAGAAATCTTATAAATTTTTTTTGGTCAAAAAATAACCAAAAAAATTTCTTATAAATTTTCTGGTGTTTTCTAGAGGATGTAAAAAATTTCTTTTATCTGAAAATGATCAATTTTCTTAAGAAAAAAAACAACCCCAAAATTTCGACAACTCTTAAAATTCGGTGGAATTTTCTCCAAAAAATTTTCAAAAATTTTTCCCGGTTGTCCTTACTGGGTCATCGGAAACTTAATACAATAAAATTACTTGATAAGCAGCTCAAAAAATAACCAAATTTCTTATAAAAGGGTATAAATTTTTCAAAAATTTTCTCCGGCGGCCCCTATCGGGACCGCCGGCGCCTCTCAACAAAATATAAAAATTTTCCAAACAATAATACCTTAAGCAAAACTGCAAAATTTCTCAAGAAAAATTGCAAGAACATTTATCAAAATTAATCATTAATGAATTTTTTGATCATATGGTTTTTTAAAACGAAAAAAAAATTGAAAATTTTTTTTCAAAAGTTTCGTGTTTCGTTTCATGTTTCATGAAATTTCGCGATTTTTTTGTTTCGAGTTTCGTGTTTCAAGTTTCATAAAAAAAATTTATTTCGTTTCGTGTTTCATGTTTCGCGAAGTTCCCGAGTTTCGCCCAGCCCTGCTCGGGACTCTAACGTACCGGGACTCTAATGATCCAAACCGTCGTCGGGTTCCATCATTTACGAATAAAGCCCGAACCGAACAGGTTTTTATCCGAGAATATAGTCGATGGATTAAGTTTAGGTACAGTTCGATAAAAAGCGAGCAGAATTCAATAAAAAAAGACAGAAAAAATTAGTTTTATCATTTAAAAATCCAAAATTTTTCTTTATCAAGTACATATTCAATCAATTATAAAAAAATATATTAGATCGATTTATTAATATTTGCCCAAATATGATATGATGCTATTGATTTTTTAGTCATTCTAAAAATATGATTTTATAAAAATGCTATCCGAAATAAAAAATAATCGAAGTTATTTAATGAAAAGCCACGCTTTTTTCACAATTCTATTCTATAAGCATTAAACAAATCAGATGGAATCTATTTTAATAATAATAAATATTAATAGAAAAAGCAATTAATTTATCCTGCAAAACTATTTATTTTGCATTTTATCCATTTTTTCAAAAATATCATTTTTTTGGCTATTTTATTCCAAGTAAAAATTATAAATCATTTTGAAAATGATTAAATTTTTAATAAACAAAATATGTTTGATGTTTGATCTTCTAAAAAAATATTAATATTGATTAGAATTACATTTTTATATAATGCTATTTTTTTTAAATAATCTGACTCGATATTCAAAAAAATTTTAACTAGAGAGATCGTTTTCAAAAAAAAAACTTATTTTAGGAATTAATAAAGTCCATACATATCCTCAATAATCAATTTTTGGTGCTATCTTAAAAGTGACCCTTTTTGGGACTCTAACATATTTTGAGTCTCTTAACATTTTTTGAGTCCCAGTACTTAAAATCATTTTTTCTTCATTATTTATTAACAAACATTGTAATTTACACACAAAAAATTAACAAATACACCGAGTAAATAGTTCTGCCCGTAAGGAGTACGGGCAACATACAAAAATAAATAGTTCTACCCGTATGAATTACGGCAACATACAAATAAATGGGAAAAATTTATTCTGTCTTCGATGCATTTTTTAAATTTTGTTGCGCGAATATTACAATACTGAATAATAAATGATGAAAATTATCGATTTTGAGTCCCGGGACTCAAAAAATTTTAGAGTCCCAAAAAGGGTCACTTTTAAGATAGTGCCCAAGTTTTCCCCCAAATTAACACCCATCCATTCCCCGTTGTTAATGTGTCCATGTTGAATAAAAAATAATGTCTTACATTTGTAAAATGTTTGTACTATTTCTAATGCAATGAAAACCATCGCCATATGATTTTAATATAAAGTTACGATAAATAAATAATAATTATGTAATAATCATGGGAATGAGAGCTCCAAACTTTTTACGTGATACACTTAAATCTTATTATCTATAGTATTTTTTATTATTAACAAAATAGGTAAGCTGCAAAAACAATTGTTAATAAATATTTTTTAATTGCTAAGATCATTTATGTAAAACACAAAACATAATGAACAATAGAAATAGCTAGACTTAATAAGATTAATAAAAAAAATTCCCAAAAAATCGTTTATTTTAGTTTGCTAAACCAAAATTTATTCTTAATAAATTTGAAAAATAATACTTAAGTATTTGATTAATTTAAGTACCTTGTTCCATTTCAGAAAAATGATAATATTTTTTGTCCATTTAATTATCCTTTTTTATTCCTTGAATTTCGTACAAAATGCCGAACTTCAATGTCTTCGGGGTGTAATTGAAGGCACAATCCGCGGGGTTGAAGACCGCATTGAAAAGCGAGTTGTGAAGATGGGAAAAACCGAAAGATTGGGCAAAGTTCCGCTGGATTTAAGGTGAAAATTTATTTTTATTTTTTTTCAAAATATATATTTTTTATTTTATTTAATTTATATATAATAAATTTTATTACGCTCTTGGATTATTCAAGATATGATCCGATATCAATTTACCGACCAATTTATGTATGTTTTTTATCTACTTCTAGTGGTGCTAGGACGTTAAAAAACCGCCAAATACTAAAGTCTGGCCGAAAAAATTTTTAAAGCTTCTAGGCCAAAAGTATAAAAAGCCATTGTGCAGAATTTCATGCTCTATCTTCATGTTTTTAATTTTTCGAAATTTGGCTAAAGTTCAAAATTTACGTGAAAACCCAATTTTTCGATATTTCGGAAACATTTCGAACTTTTTGGTTGAATTACGAAAATTTATAAAGGTTAAAAGATATACTAAGGCTTCATTTACTTTCCTAGCAAGTTTAGAAAAGTTTTCGGCCAGATTGGCCCGGTAATAGATAATTTTTTATTCCAGATCACACGTATTAGACAGACTCAAAATGCTTTTGGATCCTAAAAATCCCAAGCACACGATGATCCGGAACTATGAAAAAGCCATCGAAAGAGCTAAAAATGCGTTATTGACGCACCCAAAAGACGCAGAAGCATTTATCTGGAGGCTAAATGAGGTTTTTGGAAGCGTTAATGTCGAGACTCTTGACGCGAGAATTGAAAAGTTGGAAACATTTGTTGTGGAACACAAAAGTACACTGCTTCGTTTGGCTAATTTGAAGGGCAAAGAACGGTAGGATTTCTGGAGAAATAATTTTAAAAATATTTTCATTGAAAATGTTGGTAAATTATTCTAAATTTCTTAGTAAATTTTAATAAAATTATAAACATACGTTTCCAATTTTAAGCTTATCGAAGTTTCTGAAGTAAAATTCGAAATTGACGAGGCAATGGAATGCCAAAGGAATTTAATTGATTGGATGTCTAACAAGGACGAAGGTCTAAAATCCGCTGAAAGACCCAAGGGTTCGGCCATAATTGCGTCAACCATTGACGCACTTATCAGGGAAATTGTGGAATTTCCCCGGAATGTTTGCATGGATTTCATCGGCTATTTTCTGTTCAGATTGGCCGAAATTTACTTCACACGGTATAAATCTCATCAACATACCATACATATACATACCAGGGTTGTCGCGAATGATCCGAAATCCGATATCCGAAATCCTATTTTTTTCTGATCCGAAATCCGTTATCCGATCTGAAGATTTTTGGGGTGTTATCTGATCCGAATTTTTCGTTGATCCACGACAACCCTGATATATACGGTCGGTGGTAGGCCATTAGCCCCAGAAAATACCCATTTCAAAATTTTCGAACATTCTTTTTATATCTCGGAGTATTCTTACCATTAGATCATAAGAATCCAAATTTTCAGTTTCTAAAGTTCAAGCAATGATAACGTATGGGTTATAATAGATCCCAATTTTTTGTTTAAAATAACCCTACAAATAATTTGTTTACAAATCTCATCAACATATAGTAATTTCTTTTACAATGTCAAATAGAAATTTTAGACCGAAAAGAATCAAAATTGATTTTTAATTGTTCTTTAATTTCCTCTAAATCGCACCCAAAAACATGGTTTTCGAGTGCTATATATGGTCTAAAAATCATGATTTATTATATTTTTCATATATATATAAGATTTTTCCCCTCACTAGTTGGTTGGGCCTGGACGACCTGTTCAAGCATCCCAAATTGGTTGTAATAAATTGCGCATTGATGGAATTGGGGGCCAAATTGATGGAAGAGATGGAAGGCCAAAAATCGAAGGAATTGTGTGAACAAAGTGCCAAATTTGAAAAGAGGACGGAATGCCAGAAACAGAAGGAATTGGGTTCCAAATTGGGAAAAGAGAAGGAATGCCAAATCCAGATGGAAAAGAGCAAAAAGGAGAAAGGCAAAGTTACGGAAGAACGAATGATCTTAAATATTCCAACTAAGGAAAGCAATATTTCGAGCGGGACAAAGCTTGTACAAAATCCGAAATCTGGGACAAAACGTCAAAATCAGAAGGAAGTAAGAACCGTGTCAGAATGCCAGACCCAGAACGAACAAATTATCAAATCAGAATGCCAAAGTCAGAAAAATTCGAACTCAATTCTTGTGAAAGAATACCAGAAAAAGGAAGAACAGATTAGAGGAATAGAAAGCCAAAGCCACCAAAATGTTGAGGATAGGACATTACGCCAAGCCAAGGAGGATACAAGAGAAAAATTAGAGAAAAATAAAGATGACCAAAATCAGCAGGATACCATAACAAAGTCAGAAGAGTGTCTTAAACAGAAAGATCTGAATATTAAGTATGAAAAGGAGACAGATGCCCAATATCAGAAACAATTGGGCGCCAAATTTGAAAAGGGAACAAAAGGCCAAAAGCATAAAGAGCGAATAGCTGATGAGTCAGAATATCAGAAACAGAAACAAAGGGGGGCGGAGGCTGAAATGAAAAGGACAGAATGCCATGACCAGAAGAAAGAATCTAAAGCCGGATCAGAATGCCTTGCCCAGGAGAATTTTCAAAAGGATAACAGGATAAGGGGTAGTGAATGCCAAAAAACGATGGAATTAGAAGCCGAATTCGAAAAGATGAAGGAGATCCAAGAACAGAAGGAAATAATAGCAGAATCAGAATGCCAGGAAAATGGTAAAAGGGGTGCCAAAACTGAGGATTTTAACATAATTTCGAAACCATTGTTGAAGACAAGTCGAATTGTAAACAGAGAAGGAAAGAATAATGAATTAGAGAAGGGTAAGCAAGTGGCTGATGAAAGTCAAGATCGGCAGGAAATTGTTGACACTTTGGAAGAGAATATTAAAGAGAAGGTGACGGGTAAAGAATGCCAAAATTTGAGTGATAAGATCAGGATCACAGAGGATAGGGAATTGGACGCTGAAATTAAACAGCTGGATCATGAAACGAAGGACAAGTCTAGTTCAAAGTGCCAAAATCGGAAAGAATTGAAAACCGAGGGTGAAAAACAGAATTTAGTGAAATATTCAAAGAATTCAGAGAAATTACAAGGTGCAAAAGGCCAAGAACCTAAAATTCCAGATACCAATACTAAAATTAAATTTGGAAAGACGAAAGAATGCAAAAAAGAGATGGAATTGGACAATAAAGTTGAAAAAACGGAGGAAAGGCGCCATGATCCGAAAGAAATACTGATTTCAAAGTTTGAAAAGCGCGCCAAATTGTTCGCTGTGTTTGCACGCCTTCTTTCCATTAATGATGAAGGCTATAAGGAGCCCATAAGTGATTTACAAAGGACAGATTCGTGGGCATTATCCGATTTATGATCGATCCTATACAATTTTACAATGTCTAATGGTTTTTTTGGCCAAGCGATTTCTCTGGATATAAATATTGTAGCTTCATATGTATAATATTCTATGTATGCTGCAATAAATGCCGTGGATCTATTCTGAAATTCAAAGGACTTTGCTACCTATTTTGATTTAATTTCACCTGCAAAATCTTTGTTTCAGATGAATTTTGAAGCAGTGAAAACCTAAATTATTTTAAAACTTTTGTTTAAAAAATCATTTAAAAAATTTAAATTAGTTGACTAATCTTTTTCGGCATTAAAATTTAGATACCTATACTTGTATCAAGTCGATATGTATCAAGCTTGGGGTCATAAGAGGAAGATTATATTAAGCTTAAATTTGATTTTGCTAAATATTTGGTTAAAATTTTTCAACTTAATCATTCCGGATAAAAAGCTGCAAAAAATATTTTAGCCAATTTATAAATAAAATTTTAGTAGTTACTCCACAGGTTTGGTAGCGGGGTTTACCGCACTAGCCCACACCTATTGGCCGCCTTTGGCGGCAAGATCAAAGGGTTTACCGCACTAGCCCCCACCTATTGTCCACTTTTGGCGGCAAGATCAAAGGGATTTTGCACACTGGAGCGGGGGGGG
>LDKF01001936.1:9083-27260 GCA_001026735.1 Rotylenchulus reniformis
CTCTCCCCCCCCTCCTGGCTACAGATTTATTCTAAATGGTTCGTAAGAAAAAAAGTTTTTGACTTACTTTTGCTGGCATTGGAAGCGATTGGCATCTGCATCGGCATGGTCATCAGGTGGAGCAGCTCCCAATTTGCCTTCCTCATCCTTGCTGATCTCGCCCTCCTCCAGATAAAACCGAACATGAAAATGGAAACTAATTTTAAACCAATATTTTTAAAAAGTGAATTTCCCTTCCCTGAAATGTAAAGACCAATAAAAATGGAAAGGGTTCCCTGGTTTTTTTTTTATTGAAAAATTCTTGTAAAAAAATATTTCATCAAAAGCAAAAAATTGGTGAGTTTTCTTAAGAAAATTTGATATACTTAGGAGCCATCGGGGATTCTGTCCTACATTCCCTCCCTTGGATTTTTTTTTGGCTACGCCATTGTCCACACTCACAATTTGGGGCGATTGTTGTTGCTGATCGGTTTGGCGCAACTTTTTGGCTGTCGGCGGGTCCATCGTCGATTCAATGTCGCCCATATGAATGTGATGAGAAAAAAAAAACTGAAAGGGATTTAGGTATAATTGCTATGCAAATTAAAATTGTAAATTTAAAGAAAATGGTTGGGTATTGTTGGAAATTGTTGGAGAAATTTTAAAATTTAATTAGGTTAGCTATAAAAAATTTACGATTGATTTTTAAAGAAGTTTGATATTTGAAAGCAATGAAAATTGTACTGAAAATAATTTGTTTTATTTTTGTGATAAAGTTATTTTTCAAAATAAATCTTAAAGATAAACGGAGGGAGGGGAGAGGAGGATAGATGGGGATGGACGAACAAATATGAAATGATGAAGATGTGGAGAGGATGATGACCTCCATCCCCATCTCCTCCCCTCCCCGCCCGGGCAAAGATGGCTTGGTTTGGTGTTTGGATGTTGGATTATTGCATATACATAGATAGAGAAAGAGAGAGGAAGAGAAGCAGAAAGAGTTGTGATGGTGAACCCTCCTCCTCTTCACCCTCCTCCTCTCTCTCCATCGTGTACAAGACCTTTATGCAAAAATGAAGCCAAAATTGGCGGGAAGTAGGATGAGGATGATTGGGTAGGATGGGAGGGCGATTTTTCGTCTGACTGCATGTAAAAATAGTGTGGGGTGGGGACGGTGATGGAAATGTGGGACGGTGATTTTTCCTTTTTTTCTCTGGTGCGAGAGAGTGTGGGGAAGGTTAGGGTAAATTGGGACGGTGAAAATTACTCTAACTGTCTGGTGCGAGAGAGTGTGGGGACGGTTAGGGTAAAATTGGGACGGTGATTTTTTGTCTAACTGTCTGGTGCGAAATAGTGTGGGGACGGTCCCTATAGGTATACTACTGAAAAACCTGCTCTTGTTGAATCATTTTTTGGGATTATGTTTTGACCATGTTCAGTGTTGTAACTTTCGGAATATGTTTAAACCAGGGCTGCCAAATGTCCTTATTTCTAAGATTTGTCCTTATTTTCGATCCCTGTCCTTATTTTGTCCTTATTTTGGGATTTGGAGAAATTTATTCAAAAAATTACCAATTTTCTTAAGAAAATAAGGTCTAAATATTAAAAATTTTCTCCGACACCGAAACCAAAAAAATGACCAATTTTCTGAAGAAAAGTAGGTGTAAATTTTAAAATTTTCTCCGGCGGCCCCTATCGGGACACCCGTTACCCTCATAAAAGAGAATTATTACAATATATAATAATTTGTACTATAAGAATGTAATTTAATATTAAAAAATATTCAAAAAGATTTTCTATTAATTTATACTACTTTTTTAAAATAACTATGTAATTATACATAGTTAATATTTTCTTGGAAATAATTTAGATGCTTTGGGACTAGTGAAAAACTAAATAATTTGATTTAAATTTATAAATTATTAAAGAAAAATTTTTGACTTTATTTTTAATAGTAATTGTTAATTTTTTCCCTCCATTTTTGAGTTTGACGATCTCTGCGGGTTGGTTAAAACTAGCATGATGTGGTTATGTTGGACTTTTCTCATAAGATGATAATTTGATCTCTTTGACCGTTGTTTTCCCTTTTTGAAAATTGTTTGTTTTGTCCCCTTGGCGTTCTGTTTTCAAAATCCATGTTTGACTTTGTTTGTAATTTCCACACTTTTTAAGTGTGGAAAATTTTTTTTTTAAAAGACGAAATAATTTTGCCCTTGCTTTTAAAAAGATTGTGAATTCCCCAAGTATTTTTGATAATTTATTATCGTCGAGTTTCTTCGTTTTCCAATTTGGCGCTACCCACGGGGCAAATCGGTGAGTTTAGCGGTAGTCTAGATTTAGGGGGAAATCGAAAGTAGAAACTAGAAATAAGACGAGAAACTCCATTCGCCGACACCAAAGTTGCTTGAAATCCTGTGCTTACTTTTTATACTTTTGGTCTAACAGGTCTAACAAAAAAGTTTTCTGAGACTGATATATTATTTTTGCACTTTAGGCTGAAATTACATGGCACCAACCTTATCTATTGGTGATAGCTCAATTTATAAATTAATACAAAATTGAAAGTGCTACCAAACAAATGAATTAAATATATATAATAAATACAACCCATAAAAGACCCAACAATCTTTTAACTTTTAACATAAAACGTACCATTAATTTTGAATATCTACATATTTTCATTCATCCAAACATTAATGAAAAAGATGTAATTAAAAATACTATCATATTTCTTTAAAATATTTTTAATTTTCTANTATACATAGTTAATATTTTCTTGGAAATAATTTAGATGCTTTGGGACTAGTGAAAAACTAAATAATTTGATTTAAATTTATAAATTATTAAAGAAAAATTTTTGACTTTATTTTTAATAGTAATTGTTAATTTTTTCCCTCCATTTTTGAGTTTGACGATCTCTGCGGGTTGGTTAAAACTAGCATGATGTGGTTATGTTGGACTTTTCTCATAAGATGATAATTTGATCTCTTTGACCGTTGTTTTCCCTTTTTGAAAATTGTTTGTTTTGTCCCCTTGGCGTTCTGTTTTCAAAATCCATGTTTGACTTTGTTTGTAATTTCCACACTTTTTAAGTGTGGAAAATTTTTTTTTTAAAAGACGAAATAATTTTGCCCTTGCTTTTAAAAAGATTGTGAATTCCCCAAGTATTTTTGATAATTTATTATCGTCGAGTTTCTTCGTTTTCCAATTTGGCGCTACCCACGGGGCAAATCGGTGAGTTTAGCGGTAGTCTAGATTTAGGGGGAAATCGAAAGTAGAAACTAGAAATAAGACGAGAAACTCCATTCGCCGACACCAAAGTTGCTTGAAATCCTGTGCTTACTTTTTATACTTTTGGTCTAACAGGTCTAACAAAAAAGTTTTCTGAGACTGATATATTATTTTTGCACTTTAGGCTGAAATTACATGGCACCAACCTTATCTATTGGTGATAGCTCAATTTATAAATTAATACAAAATTGAAAGTGCTACCAAACAAATGAATTAAATATATATAATAAATACAACCCATAAAAGACCCAACAATCTTTTAACTTTTAACATAAAACGTACCATTAATTTTGAATATCTACATATTTTCATTCATCCAAACATTAATGAAAAAGATGTAATTAAAA
Organism: Rotylenchulus reniformis; assembly: GCA_001026735.1. Classification (NCBI taxonomy): domain Eukaryota; kingdom Metazoa; phylum Nematoda; class Chromadorea; order Rhabditida; family Hoplolaimidae; genus Rotylenchulus; species Rotylenchulus reniformis. The sequence goes on from LDKF01001936.1 coordinate 12,701, forward strand.
ATACTATCATATTTCTTTAAAATATTTTTAATTTTCTATTTTTTTGGGAGTAATTAGTTTACGCTGAGAAAACAAAAATTTAATTAATTTTAAATTCATTAGCGTCTACATTCTTACCTTTGTGCCCAAATATCTTCCGCCTGTTTTTCTGTGCGTGGTTTTTGCTAACAAGCCACACAGAGTTTAGCCGAACTCGCCAATCGTCTATGCCGACTAGTTTCGGCATGTGGAGCCACCTGCCTTGATCACATAAATCCGGTAAGTCTTCGCCAAAACCGACCACAGCTTCCGATCGCTGCATGCGTTCATCCGAGCCGATGGCATTGCTAAAATATTTCAAACCTTAACAATTCATTTCGTACATCATCAATGTTGGCTAAAAAGATTCATATTTTACTTCATTTGAAATTTTAAGCATACTTAAATTATCCCATTATTATCTTCAAATTAATGTATTTTGAGCCACTGGTAGGTTGAAAATTTTCATTTTTTTAAAAATTAGAAATCTTAAATACGCTCTTAAATTTGGGCTAAAAAACTAATTTTATCAATGGTCTTGAGTAGGGTTGAGCGGGACCGGGATTTTTGGCAAAAACCGGGACCGGGACTGACCGGGACTAGCAAAACCGGGATCGGGACCAGGACCAGGTTTTTCAAAAAATAAAATTTTTAAAAATCAAAATTTTTAAAAATTTAACAAAAAAATTTATCAAAAAACCTTTAAAAATTTGCAGAAAATATGCCCAATTTTTTAAACTGAATGATTGTATGTATAAATTTTTGTAAAGTTTTGCAATTATCAAGTTTTTGAGAAATAATCGATGCCCAAACAGGGCTGTTGAAAAATTATACGATATCCAACCCGTTCAGTTCAGTGTTCAGTGCCTCGCACATACCTTCTTTTTTTCTACCTTACTTAGCTCATGAAAAATTTGGGTAAAGTATAAAGTTGATGAGATGAATTGATGAGATTTTGGATGAGTTGGATGTTTAGTTGAATGTTTGTTTGAATTTGATTGTTTGACTTGGAGGGTTAGCATATCAAAGATGGATGGAAGAAAAATTGAAAATGAATAGAGTGTGATGGTTGTGATCTATTGTCATTTTAGGGCAAAAAATTTAATTTTAAAGAAATTTCACCATTAAAACTTAAATTTTTCACAAAATTTTTTCAAAAATTTCGCCAAAACTGCCATTCTTAGGGGTGCATTTTCAGTCCCGGTCAGTCCCGGCTCTGAAAATCGGGACCGGGATTTCCCGGTTTTTGAAAACCGGGATCGGGACCGGGATTCTGGTCCCGGGGTGACCGGGAATCCCGGCCCGGTCCCGATCCCGGTCCCGGTCCCGCTCAACCCTAGTCTTGAGAGGTATAATTTTTGTGGTTAATTAAGATTTATCGTACCAGAGATATACGATAACAAACCATTAACAATTTCATGACATACCGTATTTTCTCTATTTTTACGGTATACCGTTAAATTTTTCAACTCCGTCAGAAAGGTACCGTTAAAATAGAGGGTACCGTTAAATTGGAGGGGTACCGTTAAATTTTTCAACCTCCTCCGGTTCAACCCATCCTGTGATATTTGAAGAATTTTTTAATATATTTTGCTAAATTTCATCAAATTTTTATACAAATTTCGTTATTTTCATAATAATTGCCTAAATCCAAACTTTTCTTATTAAAAAAATGGAAATTATAATCATCCAGATGTATTTGACAGCCAAATTAAACTAACTTTAAAGTTATATTATGTGTTGAAAATGCATTATACTATACTTAAAGTGCAAGAAGTAAAGCTGAAATAGAGCCAATGATTATTGGGAGCAATAAAATGGAACAAATTTTGAATATATTCATTCAAATTTAGAACTTTACATTTAGAATTTTATAAAATTTCATACAGGTTAAAAAATTTTAAAATGATTTTTTATTTTTTTCTAGTTTTTTAGTCTCTAGATCAATAAATTTTCCTCGGACCTTCACTCATTTAAAAATATAAGAAAATAATAAATGACAAAAATATAGCTTCTGATGGAAATTACCATTAAAATTACCTAAAATACCGCTAAATTAGAGGAGTACCATTAAATTAGAGGGGTACCGTTAAATTAGAGGAGTACCGTTAAATTTTTCAACCTCGACCGAAAGGTACCGTTAAATTAGAAGGTACCGTAAAAATAGAGAAAATACGGTATGTCAGTTAAATTATCATATATATGTACAATTTATGGTTATGGAAGAAATGCCAATCACCATTTGATTTGTAATGAAACTCCACGTCGATAACTTTCTTCAGAATTTTATATGGGTTAAAGATTTTTACCAAATAATCTTTTGACTATGACGATATTATTATCATTTTTATTTAATTATTTGTGCCGCAAAGAGTCACAAATTTTCTATTAATATTTTATAATAATATAATAGCGTTTTGATATAAATCTAGTGGTTTGATATAAGCTGGGACTATCTATTTTTAATAAAATTAAAAACTAATGAAGCTACTCAAAATTTATTTTCACCTAAATATTTCTGCCAGCCAGGGTGCCCTTTCCAAACGAGTAAAATATGGCTTTATCAATTTTTATTCCAAAAAATGCAGCAAAAATCCGGCAATTTAGGAGGAAAATACGGTAAAAAATGATAGCAGTTTTATATTTAAAAAGTAACTAAAAATGTTTATTCCGCATGTTTTTTAACACTTTTCACTTTGTCCAGCAATTGATTGGAAGCTCTATTATATGATTAAAGTCATAAACAAATGAATGTGTTTTCCTCTAATTTAGTGGTAATTCCCGGTGAAAAATTAAATATCTTGATTTATTAATTTTTTGCGATAATTTCCATTTTTGCATATTATAATTTATATAAAAAGTATTCATTAAGTTATCAAATAAATTTAAATTCTACCAAACATAAAACCATATGGAGATGGAGAACCATTGTATGCTTAAGAAGGATGATTCGACAGTTGAGAACTCGCGCTTGAGGACCCGACACTTTAGGATCCGACATTTGAAGATTCGAACCCGACACTTGAGGACCAGAACAGTTGAGGATCCCCAAACTGGTCTCTTACACCCCGAACCGACATTTTCAAGAAAAAATAAATTATAAAAATAAACTCGACTTTCTAAATATGTTAAAATCTTGATTTCGAGCCTAATAAAACCTATAAACAAATCATTTTAATTTAAGTTTAAATTTTTGGATCCCCAAGTGTTGTGTTCGAATCCTCAATTGTCAGGTCCTTATCCTTAAATGCCTGGTCCTCAAGTGCGAGTCCTCAAGTGTTTGGCTAACCTTTAAGAAGTACAAGAATAATAAGAAGATAAGAATACAAAAAGAATATAAGAAAGATATAAGTAATAGATATGAATATAAGTATTAGGGTTTACATAAAGTTTGAGCCACTTCGATGCGTCATTAAAAAAAACTTTATACAGTAAAAGGCACTAAGCTATAAAAATTTCGTTTTTTTGCATTGCCAATCATTTTCTTATAAAAATTCGAGGTTTACTTGTTCGAATCACCTGAAATTTCGATTTTTATCGTCGATCGAATCCGTAATTGCCAGGTAGAGAAGGTTGAAAATTTAATGGTAGCTCTCTAATTTAGTGGTATATTTTAGAGGAGGCTGAAAAATTTATTGGTATACCATAGAGAAAACACGGTAACCCCCGAGGGTCCAACTCAGGGATGCATATCGTATCGTCTATCGCCTATCGCCTATCGTCTATCGCCAAATATCGTCTTTTTGGCGGCTATCGTCTATCGTTATCGTCTATCGTTTTTCCTCCAAATATCGCCAAAATACACCCCTAAGAATGGGGGTCGCCGACCCAAAAATGCACCCCTAAGAATGGCATTTTTTACAAAAAAAAATTTAAAAATTCGGGGAAAAAATTGACCTTTTTGTCAAAAAGTTAGCGCGTTTTTTCAATTTTTTTTCCGACGGCCCCTATCGGGACCGCCGTTACTCCCTAATTCTGTTATGTAGATTTCCAAAAAAAAATGCAATTTTATTAAAGGAATTGGACCAAATATTCAAAATTTTCTTCGGCGGCCCTTCTCAGGGCCGTCTAAAAATGACCAAGTTCCTTAAGAAATTCATTAAGTTTTTCAAAAATTTCTCCCGCAGTCCCTATCAGGGCCGATTGCACTCCTTAATATAGTTAAATTTACACAAAAAGTTTACGCAAATGTTGAAAATTTCTTACTATAGAAAAGGGGTCTAAATTTTTGAAATTTTTCTCCCACCTCTCAAACACTAAAAAATTTAGCCAAATCCAAGGCTTAGGAAAATGATTAAGATGTGAAAAATTATTCTTGTTGTCCCACAACATCAAAAATTAAGAAATTTTTTTTAAATTTTTCTATAAAAAAATACAATTTTGATTATGAATAAACAGATTTCGAAAAATTTTTTTTTACTTTTTTTCGACTTTTGAAAAGTATCGTCTTTTAAAAATTATCGCCTATCGTCTATCGCCGAATATCGTCTTTTTGGCCAATATCGTTATCGTTTTTGTTTTTCCTATCGTCTTTTGGACCTATCGTTTTATCGTTTATCGTCTATCGTTTTTTAAAATTCAATTTTCTGCATCCCTGGTCCAAATGCAGATGGTGGACCGCTACAATTCGGCACCTGAACATAGCGGTTTTTTAACGAAACTTTAAAAATGAGATTAGTGTCAAACCATAGAGCATTAAAAAATTTGCTAAAAACTTAGTTTATTCTCATTTATATTGGTACAGTATTAAAAATACATTAAACAGAGTAATCCATGTTTTGGTCAATTCCGGAAAATTGAGTTTTAGCCATACCTTTTTTCCAAATGATAAAATTTTGATCTTGACTTATTTTGTATTTAATTTAAAATCTTCTGCCTTTTGTAACTTAAATTCGTTTCTCTAGGTTCGTTTTTTCGGTTTTGTTTTACGAATTTCGTGACACCATTCCATAACTTGCCATGGACGCAAGGTTTGGAATAGCACTTACATTCAGTGAAGATCCACTCCTGAACTGAAATATAAAAGGCGAGGATTAATTGAAGAATCCATTCTATCGAATTCAAGTTTCACAACATCCAGTTCACCGAACAAACAACTTAAATAATCATTGTCTGCCAGTTGCATATTGCATTGTCCTGTATATGTTCTCTAGACAAAGTACTTAGACCCGCTATTGCACATATTTGTGCTAAATTTTGGTTGAATCATCAACTTGACATAAAGTATCAAGTTAGCAATTGTATTTTAGGATGTTTTATGATTGTGTTGGGTTATTATGTATTGAGTTATAATAAAGTTTGAAAATCCAGCCATCATCATTTAGGAGCAAGCAATATAATGTGTGTTTTTTCATCGCTATCTTCGCCTAAATTACTTATTAAAATGTAAATATTCCTTTGATAATAAATAACCATTTTCTTAAATACAACTTTCACCATATGCACTCTTCTGATAAACAATAGTATCCATTAGAAGCAAAGAAAATGATTTTCATAATTTTGTCAGGCGTCTAGCTCTGAATCTTTTAAAATTATAAACATCTCGACTTTTAATAAAATTATATTGCAATTTTTATTGTAATTTATTTTCCATGATCGCCGAAAGAATCGCGAATTTTTATTTTCCACGTTTTGAGAACCTGGCAGCAAAAATTAAGCCAAGAAAACGCATTTTTATCTATATCTTTTTTCAGAAATTCCTTGATTTTTATAAATTGTATTTTATGTAAATGCATAAAATAAATTAATATCTGCATTGATCTAAACTATAATTAACGTAAAACCCCATTTAAATCTTTTTTCGCCCCTAGGATTTTATGACGCGTAAGCATGCCATGTTAAATGTTTATTGTTTGTTTCTTTTTCCTTCCAATTATCCACTTTTTCAGTATTATTTTACAACAAGGAATTCGCTTCAAAAGATCCCAAAAAGGTCCATTACTATCGAGTGACTTTTTTAATTTCTACATCATCATATAATGACTGATATTTTCCTAATAATTACCTGTTGTTGTTGGGTCAAATTTTCAGCCAAAAGTTTTTTGGCCGCCGACGTTGCAATTCTGGTTTTGCGGCCATGGCACCACTCGCCGCCGGGGACAACAGAAGTGCCGCTGTGGTCAACACTCGTGCCACTTTCCCAATCCCACAAGACCTCCCTCTTCTGATTTCCTCTGTTCAACAGAAGTTTCTGGAATTTTGGTAATTCAGTTTTTTATAATCCTTTTAGCCAAAAATCTTCAAAAAGTCAGTTTCCTTCAGAAAGTCATTTTAAACAACATTCATCGGTGTTGAAAATTCCATTTTAAAAAATTCTAAATTCTTACTTTTGGCATCGACAACGAGTTTTTTGGCGTTGTCTTTAATTAACTCTTTAATGGAAAATGCATTTTCAAAATTAATTTTTGCATGCCCATGCAAGATTTTATGGAAAAGGATAAGATCAGCCTTAAAGCTTTATTTTAGAGTAAAATTGAATAATCTGGTGATGTGGTATCACTCCCGCCTGATGGGAGCGACCGTAACAACTTGCAAAAAGATTTTTTGTATTTTTCAATCGAGGCAATATCTTTTTTAAGAAATGGATTAAATGTCCCAGCACCCAACAAACGAGTGTAGGTGAAACGGGCCATTTAAAAGGACTCAACCTATGGTACTGGGTCTTTGAATAAAAAGTGCCAAATTCTAATCAAAAATTTTTTTTTGTAAGACATGTTAGACCTAAAGTATAAAAAGTAAAGTTGTGCAGAATTTTATGCTCTCTCTTCTGGTATTTTTATTTTTTTCGAAATTCGGCCAAATAGTTTGAAATATACACTAAATACCGAAAAATAAAGTTTCTTGCTAGCTTTAAAAAAAGTTTTTGGCTAGACTATATCATTTGGCACTTTTTTCAACGATCTAGCACCAAACCTATGTGATGGTAAAATTTGTAGGATATATAAATTTAGTAAAAAATGCATTTTATCGGAAATAAAATACAATGAAAAAATATTTGTTATCATCGCAAATCTGCAAACAGTTGTTGATTGATTTTGAGTGAAAATTTTCAAAGGATAGGAGAATATTTTGAAACCTAAGACACTCCATTCACAACAGGGGACGATCTCAGCTATTCCTTCTTCTTCCATTCATTTTAAACATATAACGCCGAGGTTTAAAGACTGAGGTTGAAAAACAAATCCCCCGGGGGTCTAATACAGGAAATACGGTATTTATAAATTCAACAAAGCAAAGTTTTGTTTGATACACAAACAAGGAAATTATTCAGTTGTTTTTAGTAATAATGAGTTGGAAGATTCTTGTTTAACTTATAGGTTGAATCAGATTATAATTTAGTGGATCAAGGGAACACTGGTTTCCAAATAGAGTTTGCTTTTCCTTTCATGTTTTTCCACATATATTTTTTAATTTTATTGTTAGAATATATTAATAAAAAAATAAGACAAAATAAATATTGAAAGATTGAACACGTTTAACTGGATGGATTGGCAAATTTTTAAAGCATGGGTGCAAATTTATATTAATACTAAAATATTAGTAAATTACAAAAATTTTTTATCTCGGTTGATGCTCGTCTTTTGACACCAATGCATATTGATCGAATTTTACCTCTTTTTACTCATAAAAAATGAACATAAATAATTTCATTAAAGTTTAGGATAATCAAGAATTAAAAAAGTAAATGCCAATTTTGGGGGTAAAGTGCAATATATCAGTCGCAGAAAAGTTTGTTGTTAGACTTCTCAAACCAAAAGTACATAAAAGAAAATTTGTGTAGAATTTCATGCTGATTCTGATGATATAATTTTTTTTTCTGAAATTTCGATAAAAAATATCCAACAATTTTGCACTTTAGGTTGTAACGACATAGCACCACTTTTTATAAAATACAAACCATAGAATTTTCCTTATTTTGTTTTATTTATATGAACATTCATGTAGTAGTAAAATGTATGCAGTATTCAACACAATATTTTTAAAGATAAATAAAAAAAATTTAAAAAAATTAAAAAACATATTATGGAAAACATTATGCTTTAAATTAATATATTATCTTTCTAAGTGCATGGGCACCGCGATACCAGATCGCGTTTTTTATAGTATTCTGTCAATATAAGAGAATAAATATCAAAAAGTGAATTTATGGACAATGAGAGAACACTAAATAAATACAAATAAAATGTCTAATTTTTACTATGAAAACCAATCTGAAAAGTTTAACTTTGTGTTTTACTTCTGAATCTGAATTAGTCATGTGTCAACCTTTTATACTTAGGGTGTAAACCAGTGTTCGGATGACCGGTTTTGGTCACTGACCAAAATGACCTGACCATGACCTGACCTGACCGGGGTCTCTGGTCAGGTCATCCCGGTCATGACCACAACCCCTGGTCAGTCATCCAGTCATGACCAGAAATCGAAAAGTTCATGACCGGCGGTCACTGACCGAAATTTGTCAAAGTTCATTCATTTTCTGTTTGAAATTGTCTATTTATTGGCACGAATTCCCTAAAAATCTCTGTCTCCAACACACTCTCTCGTTTTCTCTAACCTTCTCTTCCACACTCTTTCACTTTTTTCTGTTGTCTTTTCTGTTCCCTTCTCTGTTTCCTCACCCATAATCCCGCCACCCCAAAACTTCGCCAAATGGAATAATGTACAAAAGCGCTAAGTGGAAAAGCACTCAAAATTCCACCGGCCAAAATTCCGCCAAATGAAAAAGTGCCCAAAATTTCATAGCTTCGATTTTTTAACCTCGATTTTTTTTCTTAACTAATTTTCAAGTCTCATCGGTGCTTTCAAAAGTTAAAAGTCTTTTAGCGGAATTTTTCAAGCTATCACGGGGCTTCGATTTTTCTAAATTTTCAAAAAATTCAGAGGCTTGAGTTTATTTTCATAAAACTAACTATAATTAAATACAAGTAGGCCTCGGTTTTTAAAAATTCTATCGGGTTTTTGCCCGATTTAAAAAGTTTTCTAAGGCCTTAGAATTTTCGATTTTCAAAAAATTTCTATGAGGTTTCAAAAGTCTTGTATCAAATTTAACTGCCTTTATATTAACAAATTTTGAAAAAATTTCAAAAATTTTCATTAAAAAAATCCATCGATTTTGTTAAGAAAAATGGTGTAATTTTCAAAAATTTCTCCGGCAGGACCGCCAATTCCCTTTAATACAATGAAAGTTTCATAAAAAAATAAAAACTGCTTTAAATAATGGTCTTTTTCTGAAAATCGTTCGAAAACTGTTGGAAAAGATTGTAAAATTCCATTATTTATTTTTATTGATGAAAAATTTCCTTTTAAAATGTATCACTTTATTTGAGCCTTGGGAGTTGTCAGCTCTATCTAATTGAAATAATCAAATAATTCGTTTTTATATTGATCTATTTGGCTGTTTTTCTTCTTAAAAAATATTTGCACAAATATAATTTGAAAAAAAAATCTTAGAGAAAGTGAGAAAAAATTTCGGTCATTTTCGGTCATTTTTGGTCAGCTGACCGGATGACCTGACCTGACCTGACTGACCTGACCGGATGGTCGGTCATTGGTCAGGTCAGTCATTTTCGGATGACCGGAATTTTCGGTCAGGTCAGGTCAGGTCATCGAGCCAAAAACCCCGGTCACTTAAACACTGGCATATACTATGGTTGGCATTTTATAGGACGTTGGCGCAAACGATGAAAATTTTTTAATGTTAAATGCCCATAAAATATAAAAAGATAGGCTCTAGTACAGTTTAGGGGTCCAATGGACTTAGGATCTCCCAGTTCCCAAAACTCTGTTCCTTCTGTCCCCAGCACTTCTGGTTCCCATTCTTCAGTCAATTTGGATCACATTTTCGGTTGATTTTTTTGTTATGAATGTTGATTTTTTGAATTAAAACATTTATAAAAAGTAATTTGATATTTAGGACATTTCATATAAGTTAATCAAGGTTGGAGCATTTTTAGTAGATTTGTTATTATGACAATTTGGTATTATTCGATATTTTAATATCGAATAATAATATCGAATATTAAATATTTTGATTTTCGCTTCAGCACCATATTTGCAACAAAATTCAAAACATCCGAGTCGAAATTTACTTGATTTGCTCTTGCTAACTTTATCTTTAAGATTAAAAAGATTTTTAGTGCCTATTTTAAATGATCGGAGGTCAGATGATATGTGTCCAGTGCCATATATGTGTCCAGTGGTCTATTAATATTAATCAATATGCTTAGCTAATAAATATGTTTATTTTTTTAACATTTCCATTTCATTCCAATAATCGCTCATCAGAATTGTTACTATACTTACAAAAGCTTCCAGTTTCCCAGATGAATCATCGAATTATTTAGTTATGTAGTAATGATTTCCTCTTTTTTCCAATTTGATCATTCTGAATGGTAAATGTGTAGTTTTTAAATTACTTTACATTGATAAAATCGCATTTTGATTTCAAGTAATATTTTTATTAATGGGATCAGTACCACTTCGCTCTAGGGAAACTGATTCTTCGTTGACTAATTTATCATGCAAATGCTGGACAATAATTATGCGCATGATCGGCAATAGAAAGAGGATTATGACTACCTGGAAATCACGATGAGATAGCACTAAGCAAAATAATGTGAAGTTTGGTAGGTTAACTATAATTTATTTTACAGGATTTGACCTTTTTGGATTATTGTTGCTACCGATGTGATCATATCTCAATCAAAAAGTTCAAAAAATATTGGATGCAAATATGGATTCTAGTATTAAAAAGGTAAATTTGGGTATTATTTACCGAACCAAAAAATGCCATAAACATTCAGTGACAAGGTTGAACCGCATCTGGAATTTCGTTCGAGACCCAAAGGAGTGGAATGCGTACAAAGTTGTGAATTGAAAGGACTAAATCTCGAGAATCCAGAATGACAAATTGTCACTAAATTATCATTCTTCTTCGCACCCGTCATCTAAATGGATATGCTAATTACTCAATATTCAACTAATTCCTTTTTGTGCCTTCAAAAAATAACCTGTCAAATCAAATTTTAATCATCTATTTAATATCATCTTATTTATTTTCCCAAATCATATCATTTTTATTTTCGTTTAATCATATAATTTTCCTTTTTATTCTTGGAAATTTCTTCCATAACTTTATTATCTCATTTTATTTTCTCATTTCATATTTTTCATATATGATCTCTATTATAATATTCCTTTTTAATTCTCGGACAGTTCTGCATTATATTTCATCTGATATAAATTGATATGATTATAAAATGATAAACTTCCAATGATTGGATAATTAATATGATAGGGCCATAAGATCTTGAATCATTTTAGACTGATTTTTCCAAGTAATTATTATTAATGACGCAAATCCTATGTGTTTGTTATCCCGACTGGTAACCCCGGAAATGTTGGAAACCGCCATCTCTCCAAAATTTTATTAATAATATTTGATTATTTTTCAAATTAAATTCATCAATATAAATCCCATACCTATTTCCAGGCAAAAAACATCTTTTGCTGAAGACATCTTTTTCTTATGCATTGTAAACTTGCTTATTAATTTCCGACCTAAGTAATTAAAATTTCAGTAATCACTTCATTCTATAATTATATAATTTTTTAAATTTACAACCTATCAGAAACCACATAAAAATTCTAAATAGATATATTAAAAATGGTAAATAGCAGAAGAAACGCCAGCCAGCTGATCCGCTGAAACTGAAAATAATAATTTAAATTAGACCAAGTTATCGAAAAATTCGACCGATGACGTAGTCGATTAACGAATGGCAGATGACAGGACGAATACCAGCAGAAGTCGAATGGCTCAGAATACGATATTCGCTCCAAAAGGCAATGAAAAGCTGATATCTCTAATTCGAAGACGGTAATAAAATCCGCCGACAATGACTAGCCCATTTTTTTAATTTTCCGCTGGTTCTATTTTCCGTTTTTCTGGTGTCCAAATTTCTAAAATTTCTGGTGTCCAATGTATATAAAAAAAATTTAATCAAAAAATCCTTAAATGGAAGTTTTACAAATCAAATTTCTATGAAAATTTTGAAATTTCAAAAATTTTTGATACAAGAATTAAAAAAAAATCGTTAAACCCCATGCTATGATGGTGATGTCTTTAAAAAAAATCAAAACCATAAGTGCTGCCGGGAAAAATTTAGCAAAATTAAGCTCATTTCCTTGAGAAATTTAAAAATTGTTGTAGCAAACTTAAAAAATCCATTCTATTAAGGATTGGCGAAGCAGTGGCGATTCTATGATTTAGCTTGGGGGTACCCACGTCCAGGAGCTTGGATGGGGTACGCCTGCCGGCAAAATGAATAAATTTTGAAACATTCATTTTAATTTAAAATTTAATAATTTTAAAATTTAATAGTCATTTAATAGTGAAATATTTTAATAATCCCCTTTCCTTGCCCATCCCCCCTAAAAATTTATTTATTTTTTGGCTTGGGGTACCTCTACACTCTCGTACCACCCCCCCCCCTCCCCCAAAAAAGGCCACTGCACCAACAGCCCCGATAGCTAGGGCTGCACGAAATTGCGGATTGCGGGAATTGCTGACTTTTTTGGATTGCGGACTGCATCCGTTTTTTTCCGTTTTTCAATGGATTGCATCCATTGAAAAATCCGCAATAAATCCGCAATTTTAAGCACCCCTGATGACACTTTTGGAGAAATTTTTTAAAATTTCTTTTTTATTTTTCTAAGAAATTTTGAAAGAAATGGACATAAATTTTTCAAAATATTCGCTCACTTTTATTTTTATTTTTTATTCAATCTGTTTTTCCGAACTTCTAAAGAAAATAGCTTAAAAAATCGGGAAAATGGAAAATTATTTAAGCTATAAAATTGAGGATGAAAGCCGATCTATTTTATCACTGGAGGATAGTTCTGAGCTTCTGAGAAATGGTCACCCGCTGATAAGGACCGATTTTTTGAAAATTTCTGAATTTGCTAACGGAAAATGGTCTTTTTGTTGGGAAATCATTTAATTTTCAATTTTGGATGGTTAAGTGGTCCCGATAAAAACCTCCGGAGAAAATTTTGAAAAATGTTGACCTTTTTCTAGTATTGACCATTTTGGGGCTAAAATTTTAAATTTTAGAAAAAAAGTCAAAATCCCGGAATTTCCCGGCATCGGTCATGGACCCTTTTTCCCGGCAAATTAGAAAACACTTTAAAATTTTTAGCAAACTGAGAAAAAGTGATGATGAAAGAGACATTGAATTTTGAAAAAAAAACTTATTTTATTATATATAAAAAACATTTTTGAATAGAATTCCCGGGAGTCCTAATGCAGTAGAGGATTTATTTTTCAACCCCTCTTCAGAGGGGATATATATTACAGGGTGGGACAATTGCAAGGGGGAGACTTAATACAAGAAATACGGTAGGCGTAAAACTTTAAATAGATGAAATATGGTATTCTAAATATTGTAACTTATTATATTGGCGAATAATAAATTTGACTTATTGTTAGCATTAGAATTAATAAAATTTCAGAAATATGTGATCAATGGCTTTGTTGTATAAGATTGTAAGTTAAGAAATGGAAATCTTGTCTCTTCACGTGAAAATTAAAATTTTAAAACTATGAGGGAACAGAGCTATCGAGGAGAAGTGAGCCTTTCTTGCCCAATAAGCCCATTGTATTCCCTTTTTCGTTTTTCGCTTTAATTGGTCCTTCACCACATATTCTTTTGTTGAATAAATTTTTTCTTTAACTTTGATCACCAATTTTCAAATTACTCGTGGTCCCATTCATCAAAACTGCCGTCAGTGAAATTATTCCAATAAAATACAAATGACAGAGATACACGAGACTGATCATTCAACCTCGTTCGACATACTGTTGCTATGAAGATATTCAATTATCAAGCAACAAGTTGAGAGGGGTCGGGCCCAAGTTTGGGCCGGTCCAGCCCCAGATTCTATGATTGACTGCTACGTGGACGGACTCATGTTCACACTCATATAGCTTTTGGTAGAATTCTGCGCCTATAAAAGGCCTCAGAAAGGTACAGAACTCATCCACTCCATCCAATAAATTTCTTCGTCCCATTTCCCTAAAGAAAAAATAGAATGTCATAGACTGAGAGAAAAAAAAATTAAAAATGCCATTTGTAATAGACGACATCATCGATCTTTCACATTCATTACGTAAAAGTATCGGTCGGGATCGGGATCCCGGCCGATTTTCGGGATCGGGATTTGCCATAGTCGATCCCGATCCCAAACCCGGATCCCGATTTTTAGAATTCGGGATCGGGATTCCCGAAATCCCGAGATTTTTTTCGGGATTTTCAAAAAATGACTTAAAACTGTAAAATTTTTCAAAACAAAATTCAAAAAATCGAAATAACATTATCATTATAAAAAAACTCATTCATTATTAGCTTCTTTCTCTTCCTTTTCTAATAGCACGGAAGGATCCATCGGTGCTAGGACTAGGACGTTAAAAAGGCCGAATAGACGATTTTTCGATCCGCTCGACGGGACGTCGGCTGACATCCGCCGGGGGGGGGGGGGGGGG
>LDKF01001937.1:1507-20079 GCA_001026735.1 Rotylenchulus reniformis
TGTGATCGGATAGGTTGCACTCCCAGGTTGACCCGTGGCCAGAAACCAACAATTTCGGCCAAATCGCACAACGGCATACACCGCGATCGCGGTACTTTGGGCCAAAAGGATCACTTTCAGATTCCTGTGCAGAAGCGAGGAGCGCAGGATGATCTGAAATTTGCAGATACCGTATTCTCTCTAATATAAGGCCTATGCCTTATATTTTTCGATCACCTTCGAAGGGGAGCCTTATATTAGAGAGGGACCTTATAATAGAGAGAGGCCTTATATTTTCCAAAGATGTATTTTCGAAAAAATAATTCATTATTCAATTGATTACGATTCAGGAAATTTTTTCCGAGAAATTTTTTTAAATCTTTTTTAATATTTTTTTAAATCATGTAATCTTTTTTGCAATTTTATAGCAGACATTAGGGCTATCTTTTGACACTAAAATCATTTATCTAGGTTTACCTAAAAAAATTTATAATCATTTTTCTGGCGCGGGGGGAAACGATCGGGGCCCGTTTCATAAGACGATGGTTTTTTAACCATGGTTATCTAACCTGGTTATTCTACCATGGTTAGACAACCATCAACCATGGATAACTGGCTTCATAAGAGAAAATCGCCAATAACCACGAACTGTCGGTTAAATAACCAGCAACCATCCTCTTATGGAATGGTAGTTTAACCAGCAGCAGAAGAGTAAATTAATGTGATAAATCCACAAAAATAAAATTCAAAAAATATTTTAAAAATATTTAAAACATTAGAAATAATATTCTAAATTTATAAAGATTTTTTAAATAATTTTCAAGATTTTTTAAATAATTTTATTGCTGAAAATTTTTTTTTGATAAATTTTAAAAAATTGTTGAGAATGTCTGACAAAATGAATATCATAGGCTAAAAAACTTGTCTTGATGTGAAAGGATGAATAAATCGCCCGTTTTTGTGATTTTTCGCTTTATTTTATGCGATTTTGGGTACCTTTTTTGTAACATTAATTTGGCACATTTATTGATGGAATTTTCACATAAAATTTATATGGTTGGAAAGAGCACACTTTTTTCTATCTAAAAATATTTTTGTTTTAATTTTAGAACATCATTAAGACATTTTTATAAAAAGATCATGGTAACTTTGTCTACCACGCCCCTACCCGTCGTAGACATTTAACCATTAACTCGTGGTTAAACAACCATGGTAGTCGCTCTTATGAAACCGGTCATAGTTGATGGTTAAACAACTACGGAGTTCATGGTCATTTAACCACGAACTTGGTGGTTACGAACCACCATCTCTTATGAAACGAGTTATACCACGTGGTTATGGTTATTTAACCACTACCACGCTCTTATGAAACGGGCCCCGGTCGTTTCCCCCCTCCCCCGCGACATAGAAATGATTAAAACTTTTTTTCAGACAAAACTTAGAGAAGTGAGTTTGGTGTAAAATGATAGTCCTAAATGTCTCTGTAAATTTGCAAGAATAGCTATCCGATTTGGCCAAGTAGGAAAAATGTTATGGCCAGATCTTTGGCCAAAACCACGATTTTATGGCTTAACTTGGCCATAACTTTTTTTCCGACTAGGCCAAATCGGATAGGTGTTCGAATAAGATTATAGCAGGCATTTAAGGCTATCTTTTGACACCAAACTCACTTTACTAAGTTTTGTCTGAAAAAAGATAACCATTTTTCTGCCGCTGGGGGGGAGAAATGATCTAACATGGAGTGAGATTCGTTTTAAAAAATTTAGCAATTTTTAAATAAGAAGTTGGAAATATAGAAAATCCGCAAAAATTCGTACGGAACCAAAAGTTTTAGTTGGAACCCATGGTCTGGGTTTGGGCCCAAACCGCATAGTTTTTTCCTATCACAACTTGAAAGTCTGGTCTAAAACTTTTTTGTTAGAGTTGTTAAACAAAAAGTATAAAAGGCAACTTTTTCAGAATTTTATGCTGATTCGAATGGTATAAAAATTATTTCGAAATTCGAACAAAAAGGTCGAAATTTTCCCGAAATACCGAAAATAAGGATTTTTAGGTGATATTTCGAACTTTTTGTTCGAATTTTGAAATAATTTTTATACCATTCGAATCAGCATAAAATTCTGAACAATTTTGCTTTTTATACTTTTTGTCTAACAAGTCTAACAAAAAAAGTTTTATTAGGTAGTTCAGATTGGCCACATTGGCGATTTTTTTTAACGTCCCAGCACCGAAGCAATCGATGGGATGATGAGAATAGTGCTGCTGGGCATTCGTTGCAATACTCTTCGCAGCAGAACACTTGCAAACGGATACTTTTCAACGATAAAAATTTTTTTTTTCAAAAATTATAAAAAAAATGATGCCTTAGTTCATTATCGATTTTTCCTTTAACGGGAGTGGGGGCAAAAGCAAAAAATCCAAAAATAGTAAGGCCAGTATAATAGGCGTGTGATGCAATTATTTTTGCTTTTTTAATAAAAAAAATTATTTTAATTTTAGGCATGCCGAAGACGAGCACAACAATAAGAATTTAGAAATCAAATTTCACACTCACCCATTGAACCGTCTCTTAAATACAATATACTGTAAAAGGAAGGACTTTTTGAAAACACACAAATCAACAGGGGACCCTTTTCATTTGAAAACCAAAAAAACTTTCATTTTTTTACATTTTTCCTTTCACTTTCTGCAGAAGTTGCTTTATTACAGAAGTTGTTAAATTTTTTAGTGTTTGCGATGTGGGAGAAAAATTTCGAAAATTTTGAATCCTTTTCTGATGTAAGAAATTTAAATTTCACTAAAATTCCACTATATAATGGAGTGCTATCGGTCCTGATAGGGGCCTCCGGGAAAATTTTTGAAAAATTTAATGAATTTCTTAAGGAACTTAGGTCATTTTTAGGCGGTCCTGAGAAGGGCCGCCTGAGAAAATTTTGAAAATTTGGGCCAATTCCTTATGATCGGAAATTTGAATTTTTGGTCTGATCCTTCAATGCGCTCGCCAATGTCAAAGGGATCATTCCGGTCCATCATCTCCGATCCCAGAAAGGCATGGGAACATCGCCTAATAACTCATCACCAGGCTCATGATCATGAAAAGTTCTCATGATCATGATTTCCCTCCCCAACTGATAGATCGGAGCATTTGAAGATTGACTCGCCTCCTCATTATTCACAATTTTTTCCTTCATATCAGAGAAATCAGATGCATTTTCGCCATATAATTCTTCCAGATTCCCAGTTATTCCCTTAAATTCCACTCTTTTCTATTTTCAGTATTTAATATCCGTATAAATATTTTTTTCTGGATAAGCTAAATTAAAAACCCTGTAAATTGTAATTAAAATGACAACCTCAACTACTTGTATCAATAATTTAGCCTCTGAATCATTGGTAAGGATAATTTATGATTTTTAGGTTATTGCGTTCTGTTAGGGTATTTTATTATTGTATGATTTATTTGGGAATTTCTTTACCCATTTTAATTATTAATTTATTTTTTGATTTTAAGATGAATTCCCTCTTTAACCTTTTAGCTTATTAGGTGATTAGTTTGCTATTTATGGATTTCAAACCGACATCCTTAATTTTAGGCCCACATTTTCGTCTTTCTTCTGCCCGATGAGCGTGTTCGGTTGGAGAGAGTCTGTCGACAATGGCGCCAAGTTGCTAAGAAATATGCCTGGACTGAATTCAGGACTTTGACACTTGACGGGAATGAATTGGAACAGCGAGGCGATAAGGCGGTTGGTAGATTTTGATCAAAAACTATTTTTCACAAATAAATTGAAAAGAAAATTCAATGATTTTTAAACGTTAATTTAGGCAAAAACGACTGGTACAAGGAATTTACTAATTCATTAAAATTCTTCAGTTCTAATTCAAAATCTAATAAGAGTTTCATTAAATCGGTGGTACAAAATTTGCAGAAAAAAATAATTCACATTCAATTTAAACGGCCCCTAGAAAACGAGTTGAGTCAAAAAATAGTGTGAAAAATTAGCTAATAATGAATTTAAAGTTATGACTAAAAAATATATTTTGGCCAAAAATAGAATATTTTGGTCATAACTTATTTTTCATAATGGACCAATTCATATGGGTTTAAACTCATTTTATAGCTAAATTTTGCTCTATTCTTTGATATTAAATTCGTTTTTATAGGTTGCATTTGAACAAAATTATAATTCTCAAATAACTAATTGCGTGCAAATTGAACTCGGAGGAGTAGGACTTTTTTTAAAAATCTGCGAAGTTTGGCGACGAATGGTAACATTTGGATCTTTTGTAATGCTTTTTTTCGCTGCCCCAATCTAAACCAGTTTTCGTCGAAACCATGATTCGTCGAATGCATGTTTCGTCGAACAAACCAAAAAGCTACGTTTCGTCGAATCAAGTATTTGCAGTGATTTTAAATTCAAAAAATATTTTTTTTTTAACACAAAAGGAAATAAAAATTTACAAAACTACAATAAATTTCATTCACACCACCGGCATTTCTAAATAGGTTCTCCACTATCAGCATATACGCAAAAATCAAAACAATTTTTTTTGAAAATCCAGGTGGCATGTGAAAACTTTCCGGTCTCGAAATTAGAACATTTTAGAAACATGTAAAGAACAAAATGGAAGAGGCTGAGGGACTCAAACGTATTTTTCTTGGGCGAGACATGGTTTTATGGCTGAGTCGACGAAATATGGATTTCTCGCTGGTTCGACGAAACATGGTTTCGACGAAACTTCGTAGAGCCTTTTTTGTCTTGTTTGAAGTAAAATTGAGGATTATTTGGGCGAGATAAATATTCATTAATTTTACTTCAAATCCAGCCCCTAGCAGGACAAAAAATGTATGAAAACAGGTCTAAATTTTTCCTTTTTGCTACCAATTTTCGCAGATATTTAAAGAAATTGTATTAATTCACAAAACATAAGTTCGGAAAATTTTTTATAACAAGTCAAAGATCTACATATAAGTCAAAGTATAAGTCAAAAAATAAAGGAAAATAATTATTGATCAGTTGTTAGTCCTTATTTTATGAGTTATCATTTGTCAAAAAGGTTGTATTGCTATTTAGTAACAAAATGTTAATATGATTTTTGGATTTTTGTTTCTTTTTGGATTTTGTATTGAATTTTTTTCATAAGATCCATTTTCAGTTAGCCAAGTACATGGCTATAATCGATCGGTGCGGTCCGTTCCTGCGCGAATTGAATTTTGTGGCGTCCTCTGTTTGTTTCGTGCCAATTAAAGTGGGGATAATTTTATTTGTAATGCATCAGCAGAAATGAAGGAGATAATTGAAGTATTTAGAAACACATTGGGGATTTAAAAAATATATAATCTCCGAGTAAAAATATTAAAAATATTTAATCTCCGAATATATAATCTCCGAGTTAGGAAGTCAAATAGTAATTTAAAGGTATAATCATTGTCAAAAATATATCAGCTTTTTTTCAAAATACATATATTCGGAAACGAAATTTTGTACATGTATAATATGTTATTTTCTTATCCTTTCTTTCTTTTTCGCTTCAGAAAATTTTTTTGTTACTTTATGGAAAAGAGCATAATAAATAATAATTTTGTGAAGCTAGAAAAGATTGTATATTTATAACAAAATAATAATCACAATGCAGTGGGCCATGATGCGCAATTTGCGTCACTTGCGTTTCGAAGCGGACGTATGCTCCGACACATTGCGCGCGGTTGCGGACAATTTTAAGTGTCTGCAGAGCATTAACTTCTACAACATTGTGAGTTATAAATTAAAAATTGAGTTAGCATTTAGTAATTATACTCTCTTTTTTAAAGAATTTGACAACTGACTTATCCTTTTTCCTTCCGTCGGCGGACCTGGTTCGAGCAAAAATACCACTAAAATATCCGAAATCCTTTTTGGTTAAGAAAAAATTGAAAAATTATGATTCTTTAGTCAGTATTACTTGTTCTGTTCTCCTGTTCTGTTCTGTTCCAAATTTTGAGAACAGAACAGGAACAGAACAGACGGAAAAATTTTGGAACAGGAACAGAACAGATTTTCTGTTCCGACTTTCAAGAACAGAACAGGAACAGAACAGATTGAAAAATCCTGGAATTTAAAAACGCTGGTCAGTAACCACCAGAAATATCTGGTGTTTGAAAATTTTACGATGTTACATTAGGATTTCCAGCACATTTTAAATTTAAAATGCCTTTTAAATAATTTGTATATATTGAGCTTGTATTTTGCCAATTTGAATGTGAACCAATTTAAAACGATTCTTTTCCAGTTCTTACTTAAGTACCACTAATTCTCTTATTATTACTTTTTCCTCTAATAGCATTGGTGCAGCGTTACGGTACTGCACGACTTGTTTCGTGTCAACAATGCGTCGCTCAAAGCATTATACTTTCCGGTGACCAATTCGCGCGGAGATTCTTTGCGGCTTCCGGCATTGCCAAGCTCCCTCCGCTTGCTGCACATTCGCCATGGACCATCGCACAACAACAGTCCATTGTGGTTGGACGAGTGGACGCCCAATCAAATCGATAATCTGCTCGAACTCGCCGACTCATGTTGTCCCGAACTCGCCATATTAATGTTGCCGATACCGTTTGGCGTCACTGAAATGTCGCTGGCTAAGCTAGCCCGATTTGAAAAGTAAGTGTTTTTCTTAGATTTTTAGTTTTTTCAAGTAACAATGGATTCGGGTACAACCTGATTAATTAGAAATCATAACTAATAATTGAAATACGCATTTTGAGATTCTTTATTTTTCCAATTCGAATTTCATATATGGTTCTCTAGTAATCAACTTAATAAAACATCATCAACCTATTCTATAAAACAAAATTTCTCAAACTTTGAAAGGCTCTTCTACCTTCGCCTCCGCTTCTCTCCCTCTGATGCCAATATATTAGTATTTGCCAACTTATTGAAAAAGATTGGCCCACAGCTGAGAGCACTTTTGTTGCAAAGGGTTGATTCGAGGGTAAATAATTAAATAATTAATTTAAAAAATTGTACTTAAAAATTCATACAGGTTCTCCATCTAATTGCAGAACATTGTCCTCTATTGGAACACTTTTCTTTTGAATTCCATGAAGAAGGAGAAGGGTGAGGAGAATTTTTGCGTAACAGTTTTAATAAGAGCTTGTGATGCTGAAAAATTTTCTATGAAATATTTGGAAACACTAGCATTTTTACAAAAAAAAANAAAAAAAAATTATTTTTCCTTAATAAATTTCAGAAATACTAAAGATGATCTATTCAGATATCAATGATGATCTATTCAGAACCGTAAAAACGGTTCCGATTTTCTCCACTGAAAATTTAGTTCCATGCAACTTTTCTATTCTGAACCATCTATCAATCGCATACTGTATCGTAGCACTTTTTTACAGGCTATTGTCCGCCATACAATCCGTGTTCCAACTTCCCCATCTGCGCTCGGTGTCATTCCAATTCTATTACTTCAATAGGGTGATAAGCACACAAGTACAATTACTGGCTGCAATCAGTGGACTGAATGCTAAGGGCAATCTTGAGGTGGATTATCTTCGAATAATAAATAAAAGATCATAGATATGGAAATAATTGAATACATTGAATTTTCATCCATTTTTAATTAAATAACATTGTTCAAATAAATGGAAAGAACAAAAAATAATAAAAATATAATGTTTTAGAATTTCAAAACTAATATAAACGAGTTAATTTCTTAAAGTTTTGATAATTATGTATAAGGTGTTAGGTAATTAGTTAATAAAAATTGATTTTCCCATCTATTTATAGTACCTCCATTTGCCATGGCCACTGCCCGTGGAATTCATCATTAATTTGATCCAAATTAATATTGTATGTTTGGAAAGTTTTAGATTTTTCATTTTCTGAATCGAAATTTGCTCATTGAACTATTTAAATTTAAAGTAATGTAATTTTTCGTAACAAAGAAAAAAATTTTCGATTTTAACTTACTATATCAAATACCTTTTAATAAAAATTTCAGGCATTTCAGTTTTTTGGAGTTTTCAGTTTTTTTGCACATTGTAGAAATTTTTTTGCACATTGTAGAACAAGGTAACCTGCGCGATCCAGCACAATCACACGCCCGCAGAACTGGGCAAATTGAACACGCTGTTGCAGAACACGTACAGATCCCTGGAGTTAGAGCTGTTAAATCATTGTCCTCCCGAACTGGAAATGGGAGAGAACAACAGAGTCCGGGTCAAGGAAGGCGAGTTTCCGGAGAGCATCAGTGAGCCAATGTTTCGCCAGTTCTGGGCGCGAGCAATGGACTCAGTGCCGTGAGTTTTCTTATTGAGATTTTTTTAATTTTTTCCATGTTGCCCAAAATTAATATGAAAAAACTCCTAGAATAAAAAACCTTCTTTAATTTTCATATTATCTAGTATTAAGCCAAAAATATTCCGTGATTTTTAAGTTGTAACAATATTTTTGCGTAAAATCTTGAGGAAATAAAAAGCCCCTATCTTTACAGTGATCTAATTGACATGGATGATTGATCATGACAGAGAAAGAAGAAGATTAACCCAATTCAATTTGATCAAATTTTTACTTTATTTTTTTGGATTATTATTGAAGACAGGAATATTTTGCTAATTTTCAGTTAATATTTTTCGAAAATAAAACTGCATAAAAAAAAATGAGACTTAGAAAAATTACTAATACCTTCTCCAATTACTTAAGGGTAAAACTGCATATTTAAAAAAACTTTGGGTCCTATATTGTGGATACTCTAATGGATATTCTTATAATAGAAGGTTACCCTTAAACTATTTTTCAACCTCAATTTGAATGATTTATTTCTACACGTTGTAGCAAAAAGATTTCAATATGTACGTTCAGTCCGTCCAAAAATTGTCCATCTCGCAAGGGAGGTCCATACTTGTTAATGCAGAGGTGTCACATCCCGATTGTCTGTCTAATCCAACATGTAAAACCAGGATTCATATTTATTTGTACCACAAAGGGTTATTTTTGTACTAATCTTGAAAAATATGGTTTTTAGGGGATATTTCGAACTTTTGGTTAGAATTTAGGAAAAATTTTTTATACCATTCGATTCAGCATAAAATTCTGAATAATTTTTCCTTTTATATTTTTTGTCTAACAAGTCTAACAAAAAATTTAGGCCAAAATTTTACATTTGGCACTTTTTTAACGCCCCATTTGGCACTTTTTAACGAAGCATTTGTCCTTTAGAAAAAAATTCCTTTTTCGGTGTTGAGCGAGTACTCCAACTCCGGAACCGGAGTTGGAGCGGAGCCGGAGCTTTTTCCAACACTGCTTATGATATAAAATCATCATGGTATCTCTATAGTTTACGAATAATATATATATATATATATCTGGTAGAACGTGAATATTGTAGATGCTGAGGAGGACTAGGCCCATGAGAATGGACAAGGAATGGTTCATTGTTAATACTTCTACAATAATAAATTATTAAGCTAAGCAAATTTTAGATATAGACGATTGGTCAGGATTGATCATAGCTGTACTAAAGAGCTTCATTTATATATACAATTCGTTCATTTTTTGTAGATTTTCTTAGAAATGATGACTATTTTAATGGTTGTATAATTCGCCGATTGTTAACAAATTAATTTTTTATTGGATCTATGGAAGTTAGCGAANAACCGGCGGTTAACCGGGGGTCAGGCCAAAACCGAAACCGAAAACCGGGAGTCCCAAAACCGGCCAAACCGAAAACCGGGGGTACCGGTTTTAAACCGCTTTTCCACAACCCTAGTGTTGAGCGAGTACTCCAACTCCGGAACCGGAGTTGGAGCGGAGCCGGAGCTTTTTCCAACACTGCTTATGATATAAAATCATCATGGTATCTCTATAGTTTACGAATAATATATATATATATATATCTGGTAGAACGTGAATATTGTAGATGCTGAGGAGGACTAGGCCCATGAGAATGGACAAGGAATGGTTCATTGTTAATACTTCTACAATAATAAATTATTAAGCTAAGCAAATTTTAGATATAGACGATTGGTCAGGATTGATCATAGCTGTACTAAAGAGCTTCATTTATATATACAATTCGTTCATTTTTTGTAGATTTTCTTAGAAATGATGACTATTTTAATGGTTGTATAATTCGCCGATTGTTAACAAATTAATTTTTTATTGGATCTATGGAAGTTAGCGAATTAATTCAACAAAATTAGTCAGATTACTAAAAGACTAATTGTCTTTATCTGGTCATATTACATTCTCCTAAATAAAAAAAACTATTAAAATAAAATCATTTTTTAATGCATCCGTTTTTGGAACATTTTTTAATGAATAAAACTCTTTATAAAATATTCATGATTACATTATGTGTGTCAATTAAATAAAATTTGAAATTATGAAATTCACATGAAAAATTGCAAAAAATCTCACTTCGCTTGTGTAAAAATGAAGTACATCATATGGTTTCCGAAGTGGAGCTAAAAAGCAATTGAACAGAACATAAAATAACAGTTTATTTCCTGTTTTAAAGAGGAAATTGAACAATTTTATTAAACATTAATGTATTTTGATAAAAAAATATGATTAAATTTAAAAACACATAAAATTCACATGGAATTTGCCTTATATAAAGTAAAAAATTGAAAAAAAAGGAATAAAGTCCAAAAATTACTGAATTTCGTGATCCCAAACTGGGGCTATATAAGTAAAAAATTGTCAAGGCCAATCATATTCTATTATGTATCAGTATTTCTATAATTTTAAATTAAATTAAAAAAATAAAATCAAATAACTATTTGGAAAAATAATAAAAATATCCAATAATATTGATTACACTTTAAAAAATATTTCTTAATTTTAATTAGTTGAAAATGAAATTGGCCTTTGTTTTGTTGCTCTTGGGACTCGTTGCCTGGACGGCCTATACTGCTCCTTCAAAAGAAAATAAATCGGAAAATGATGGAGGTAAATATTGTTTTATCTATAAAGTACAAAGTTTTCAATAAATCATGTCCATTAAATCATTGGTTCACTCTTATAATGGATCTTGTTGCAAGCAGATTAATTTTGAAATAAGTTATTTACTTCCAAAAAACGATATAAATTGTTATTTTTTTAATTTTTTAATGGATAACCTATAAAATTGATGGAATACCGTATATACTCTTTTAATCCCCGGGAAGATTAATTTTCAACTCATTTTTAAAGAGGGGGTTTATTAGAGAGATAAGGGAATATTAGAGGCGGGAGGATTAAAAGATTATATAGGATTATACAATGGATTTGTTGCTTTCGTTTATTTATTATTTATTCTTGCTATAAACTATATCTTTGGGAGTAGGCAATATTTTTCAACATCACTCTATTTATTCGCATGTATTACGATAATTTTTCTTATTTTGCTCCTTAAAATTATTTATGTACGAGAAATTCCTCCTCTTACTCCTGTTTTTGTTAAAAGAACCCATTATATACCTATTAAGTTTGCAGTAAAAATTTTCTCATTTATCTTTTCCTCCAGGCATGGCTGATATCCATGTCTAATTTTGATTCAAAAATTCATTTTTTCCTTATAGTTTTATCGGAAGATGAAGATGATGATGATCTTGATCAACAACCCAGTAAATTCGGTGGAAACTTAGCACGAGTTCTAACAGGAGCCCTTTTGGTTTAATCGTCCCTAAGCGGAGCAATGGCCAGCAGGAACCAAACTTATTTTGGCCCAACAAATCGTGAATATTCGCCCGCAGTTATGCACCGAAGACTGATGACGACACAGGACCAGGTTCAGGCACCGAATGTGCCGAAACAGGTCGAGAATTGAAATTGAACCCATAGTTTGAACCCTTTTAATAAAAATTTTTGTTATAAAAATCATAAAATAATTTATATTATTTTGTACAGTTTAACCAAAATGCTGAGAAAGACGATTTTAAACCCACGGCACCTGGACATTCGCCTGGAGTGGGACATTGATGAGAATTGGTGACACAATTCACTTATGCGGATTTGGATGTGACGATAATAAAATATATAATATCTAATATTTTAGCCAAACATAATTAAATAATATGAGGTTTTTCCTCCAAATTTGTTCTGCGGATTTTGGGGGTTTTACTCTAAAAAATAATTAATAATAAATATTCTTTCATCATTTATTGTAACAATATTGTGATAAATATATGCTTTATTCCATTTCTATTTAAAAAATGATTTGGCTGAAAACAAAACTTCCCAGAAATTCGACCAAAAAAGGCAAAACCGGTTGAATATCAACAGGTTTTACATAATCATGTGAGAAAGAATTATTGGTTTATTCATATTTTGCAAACAAAATAAAACGAGATTTGCTTAAACGAATATTATGTTTTATAAAAAGTCCATAGCTGATGAGAAAAGAAATTCATTTCTTTGTTGTTCTTATTATTTATCATCGAAATTTTCTACAATAGCTTGGTATATATTATTACCGAATTCAAATGTTCTCGTCCTTTGACTTAGGCCTTGGTATGGCGATTATCGGCCATCGCTCCCCGGCTCTCCGTCCATACCGTCTTGACCTGGCAACCCACGAATTCCAGGCTTCCTTCTTCTGACTTTTCCAACGCCTTGACTTTGTCACCCATTTCGCCTGTAAATTACTCACATTATTCCTTTTTGTATTATGCTGTACATTTTGGAGAATATGACATTTCCGCTCGTGAGAAGTTAAAGATTTATGTACAACAAATGTGGTTATTTTGGCCACAAAATTTTATGTGCCAATTTATAAGTTATTACGTTAATTTTTTAACACTAACTTATAAGCTATTTTATTTGTTGTCCTAAACTGATTTGTAGCGACTGGAACTTTAGTGTCCTGGTCCATAGTATTTATGCGGATATGTAGGTTACTGTAACAAAGGGCACGGTACCCTCAAAGACCGGATAGCTCCTCATCAGGCTTACATTAGTTAACATAAGCCAGATGAATTTCGGGGGATAATCATAATAAAATTTTTGGGTGCTTTTAGCATGCTCGAAATTGTTCCTTTATTATTAATATGATTAGATTCAATATATACTGTACTAAGGAATCCAGAACTTGGATGAACCGCCATTACTGGCGATGACATTAAACAGCAGGAGAAGAACACGAATAGACAAACAATGAATTTGAGGGCGTTCATTTTCGTAGAGTCGTTAGGAAAAAAATTATTTTATGAAAATGTAAAATTGAACCCTCTCTAAAATTTGCGTTGGATGGAAAGAAGTAATTGCTAATTTGTCTAAAATTTATACTTTATTAATTACTGTACTAATAAAGAGAGGATGATGATTCACTATAATACTAGTATATGGAAAAATTATTTATCATGGATCAATGTAAAATATGGTAATCTAAATGATTTTTAGGATAAATTAATTTTATGGATTGAAGTTTATGATTTTTTAAAATGAATTAAATGTCCTCTTTTTATAATGCAAACTGTGGCAATAGAATAAAATGACATCAGCGAATTACTTAAATCTTAGTAATGCGATTAATTTCTGTTCTGATAATAGGTAATTAGATAATCGACGAAATCATTGAAATGGTAATCATTAGTAAGTCCAGGATTGCTCACGGGTACAAATTTCGGACCCGTACCCGGTTATACCCGCTTGGCCGAGACCCGTACCCGTTCGTACCCGGCTAAATTTTTAGCCGTACCCGCCCGCGGGTACCCGCGGGTATACCCGCATTTTGGAGAAAAATTAAAAACCTTTAAAAAATTATAAAAAAAATTTTCCAATGTCGATTTTTAAATAGTTAGGTAATTTATTGTTTTTTTTGTACTTCTAAATCTGCCTCAAAAGTAGGGTAGAGCGGGATCAGGATCCCGGCCGATTTTCGGGATCGGCATTTGCCAGAGTCGATCCCGATCCCGGATCCCGATTTTCAAAATTCGGGTTCGGGATCGGGATATCTCCCGATTGCAAATTCCAGGATCGGGATTATCCCGAAATCCCGAGATTTTTTTCGGGATTTTCAAAAATAGCTTAAAAATGCAAAAATTTTTAAAGAAAAATTCAAAAAGTCGAAAAACAATAATAATTAAAAATTTCGTATCCATTAACTAGACAAAGTTGAAAGGGAACGGATCATTTGGGCAATGATCAGTGATCACTTTGGCTTGGGCAGTGATATTTGGGCAGTGATCAATTGTTCATTTATCTTTTTGGCAATAAAAATGAAAGGGCAAACATTTTCTTTAATGACCAATATTTTATCATTTCTTATATCATTTTCTTAGGCCTAAGGTTTTCAAAAAAGTTCCGACTCAGTCGTATTGAGAGGGGTCAGGTCCATAGATCCCAGGACCGAAGATCCCAAAAATTTCCCTTCATTCAAAAACTTTTTTAAACATTGCTAGCAATGTTTTAAAAAAAGTTTTTAAATGAAGGGAAGTTTTGGGATTTTCGGTCCTGGGATCTTGGGACTTGTAGCCTGTTGAGACTCAATCGTACAGACTCAATCGTGGAGCCTCAATCCACCCCCACCGATAAAAAGTGAAAAGAAAAAGACAATAGAGATAACAAGATTTTGGCGTTATGAAAATAAAATATTCAAACATAAGACGATTGGTCAAATTTAAAAAGCAACACAAATAAAAAAAAATAAAAAAATTTTCGGGATCCCGGCCGGGATTGAAATCTTGAATTTCGGGATTCGGGATCCCGCGTTCGGGACCGGGATCGGCAATTTCGGGATCGGGATCAAAAATCCCGATCCCGAAACATCGGGATCCCGGCCGGGTTCCCGATCCCGCGCTACCCTACTCAAAAGTCCTGTTTATACTGGCCACTACTTTTTTTGAAAAATTAATTTTAAAACAACTTAATTTCCTTGTTTTTATCCAAGTTCAAAGCAAAAAGTTCAAAGTAAAAAATTCAAACGCGATTATGGAACTTTAAACATTACTTTGAGCTTTGAAGATTTTTATTATTAAATTTTAACTTTTCAGGGATAGAATCGGAATACAGAACGTGAAATTTGTTGAACTTTTACTTTGAACCTTGAAGATTTTTTAAGTTCTATGATCTAATCCAAGGTATTGAAACGGATCATTTTTGAAATCCCAGAATCAGGGATTTTATTTTAAATTTTTTACTTTTATGGTGCTAGTGCGTTAAAAAAACCTCCACATTCCACATGTGCCATTCTGACGAAATATTTTGAAGCCTGCTTGGCCAAAATGATAAAAAAGAAAGTTGTTTTAATAAAAAACCAATGTTTTAATTAAAAAACCAATAAAAACCAAAGTTTAATTTATGCTCTATCTTCTAGAACTTTTATTCATTCGAAATTTTGACCAAAAACTTCGAAATTTTCGCGAAAAATTCCTATTTAATATTTTCGAAAATTTCGAACTTCTTGGCCAAATTTCGAATAATTAAAAATATCATATGAAGAGGATAAAATTTTGCACAACAGCTTTTAATATCTTTGGCCTAGCAAGCTTCAAAAAAATATTTGGTCAAATTGGCACATACGGCGGTTTTTTAACATTCTAGCACCGATTTTTATTTAGTATACAGTTAAATGCCCAAATGCTCGGCTCCCAATTATTAGGCATTCCCGTGAGCTGGGTCTAAATATCGAGGGTCGTCCTGTGTAATCACATTGGAAGCATAGATATTCGATCAAAAATGACCATCATCAACCTTCTAGAGCTGTTCTTTATTTTTGAGGAACAGGGAATAGGTAGTTATACTTCAGTACTTTTATTCTAAAATAGATAATAAATTTCTTTTTTTATTATCACAGATACATTACGTACCAAAGGGTCGTATTCCAACGACATGGTTAGAAATTTTTGTGTCTGGCATCCTGGCTTGCTTCTCCATATGCTTCAACATCAGCCTCATTCTGGTCACGCTCCGTCACATGTATTAACTAATAATTATTATCGATCACAGAATGACAAATTTTTTGGTTAATCCGATTCTTATAAATTCATTTTTTAACCCAATAGGCACCATTAAAAGAAATTAATTCGAAAATCCTGATTGATATCATATCTATTATTATTTTTTAGGGTGGCGACGGGGTCCCCGCTCCCCGCGGGGACCCCGCGGGGACCCCGTCCCCGCGAGGGTCGCCAGTCCCCGTCCCCGCGGCCTTGTCCCCGCGGGGACACGGGGACAAAATGCACCCCTAAGAATGAGGAAATCGGCCAAAATTGATCATTAATTTTGGGAGAAATGGGAAAAAATGACGGAAAAATAAAATTTTCTAAACCAATTTTTCTTTAGAAATGTTCGAAAATATTGAAAATTTTTCTCCGGCGGCCCCTATCGGGGCCGCCGACAGAACTATAGCGTAATCGGGAACTCGAAATCGACAACCCAAAGTGGGGACAAACCGGCCTGCGCCAAACTGACCCCCTACCCTCCCATCTGAAATTTTTTTTTCATTTTTACAAAACATAGTCCGCAGATTTTCGAAAAAAATCCAAAATTATTATAAGCCACCGATAGTTGAAATTTTTAAATTTTTTAATTTTTGAAAAATTTTTCGAAAATTTTAAAAATTTTTTATAGACACAAGATTTCTCGAAAATTTTTCACAGTGCCCTGATTTATCGAAAAAATTTGAAAATGGCTTAATAATAAAAAAACAATAATTTTTAATTAATTTCAAATGAATTTTTAATGACGGAAAAATTTTCGCGAAAAAATTTCAATATATAAAAGACAGAAAAATTTCTTGTCCCCGCGGGGACCCCGCGGGGACCCCGCGAAAATCTGTCCCCGTCCCCGTCCCCGCGAGGGTCGCCAGTCCCCATCCCCGCGGTGACCCGTCCCCGCGGGGAATTCCGCCACCCTATTATTTTTAGATGCCAAAATTATATAATTGCTATTATTTCTGATATATGTGTATCAGATCAGATCAAATCGGATCAGTTTTGATGATATTCTTGATGATCGAAAATACATCAAAAATATGATAATAGTAATTGTAGACCATTAGGAAATTTTATTTTCGAATACACTTGTTTTGAGGGCGGGTCACAATTTTTTATACCGGAAAAATCATTACCAAAACGATGTATTAATACTAATTCATTTTAAATGTCCCTTTTGGAACTTTCGAATCATATGTCAGCAACTACTTAATTTCGCCTTTATCTTCAGCAAGGAGCTCAGTTTGTGCAACTGGTTGTTGGCCTTCGACGCGTTGTGCCAACTATTCACTATGAGCTTCTTCGTAACCAACTTATTCGCTTTTATCTTCAGCGTGTCCGTAATTGACTTCCGCATTTGCATGATCACATTGGTGGTCAGTGTAATGGGCATCCACAGTATACTGACGACTATCTACCTGATCTCTCTGGAAAGGATGATGCTCACACTGGCACCAATACGGAAAGCAAAAAGCAAAAAAAACAACCAAGATTGTTCAACCTTTAGCATGAGTCAGCTGCAAACGCCAAGAGCAGTGCGCACATGGTCTATAATTGCTGTGTGTTTGGCCATCGCATTTGGGCTCTACATGAGTTGTTCTATGTTATTGTACATCAATGAAATGATCCGATTCAACATAAATCTTTCTGGGTATTATAATGGACAATAAAAGTGATGTGAATAGCAGATACATATACAAAAGTTCGAACTTTTTTAAGGAAATAGAAAAACCAAAAAGACCAATAATAGAGCATAAAATTCTGCATAAGTGTGCCTTTTAAAAAAAGTTCCTAAAGAGCCTCCTAGTCTTAAGTTCATAAAGAGCCTTAACCGGTCTTTTTTTTAACGTATCAGTAGTCAGTACCATACAATAATTATTAGCATTTCATATTTCCTACAACATGTTTAAATTCCATTATTAATAAGTTAAACTCTTTTAGAATCTTATTTAATCCAATGAATTTTTTTATCAAAGAATACAGAAAATGGAAGTGCAAGATTATTCCAAGCTAAAAGTGTTCGAAAATTGTACCTTTACCTAAAGAGTACATATTATCATTCATCATATCTTCAAAATAATTAAAGTAATAATTTTAGAGGGACTAAATTATCAATGATTTCAGCACTATGTACTGCTTTGTCACTGTATATACCAGAGTGATCAATTCTTCTAATGGCTATATTCTGCTGCTTTTGGCTCTGTTAAATTATGCCATTATGTTTGTGTTCCTTTCGTGGCGCTATTTTTCTGGCGGTAGTTCTTTTATTATTTGCTAAATAAAATAGGATTTAATGAATTAATATAAAAAAAACAAAAATTTGGATCAAAAAAATTATTTGGATAAAAAATAATAATAAAGGATAATTTAAAGACTCGATTTACGAAATTAAAGACTCGAGAATAAAGGCCGAGTCCAAAACAAGACGGATTTTTCTCGACATCTCTTATAATTTCTATTGCGCTCACAGTCACCTCCGGCGATTTCATACGGCGCGTGTTACGTGCCGTGTTTATCCTCTCTCTGGTTGTTATCGTCGGTTGGCTGGCATTCTCTTCTTTCCTTTTATCATATTTTTCGAATCAATTCTCTCTTTATGATCACATATTTTCTCGGTGCACCCGTAGAACGTCCAATGGATGAAAAGTCCAATATGCTAAAAAGGGGCGAAAAGTCCAATATTTTCTAC
>LDKF01001937.1:20179-31019 GCA_001026735.1 Rotylenchulus reniformis
TTTTTTTTATAAAAACGATCATATTCTTCATTTTTTGCATTTTTAAATCAATTTCTTGACTTCACTGTTCAAATTCATAACACAAATGGCAAAAATTTGACTTCAGCATCAAAAAGTGACGTCAGGTGTCCATTAGGTGAAAAAGGACGTCAGATTCGGTTTCAGCATCAAAAAATCACTTGTTTTTAGATGATTAAAAAATTTGAGAAACAGATGCTTAAGGACTGCCAAGGAACTTTTATGTTTTAAATATACTTTCGAAAAATTTGAATTATAATTTTATTAGAAAAATATTATTATTTTAATTCACTTTTCTTCATTAATTGGTGTTAAAAGATGTTAGTTTTTTGACGAAAAAATGTTACTTTTCCTAAATTTCGCCATTCATTTTTAGCACATTTTCTGGCACGTCTAGTCATTTTTAATCCATATTTTGACATTTTTGTCCCATTATATAGCTATATTTTGTGATTATAAATCCGTGCTTAACGATATGAATTTTTACCATTTATTTTCGATGTTGACAGAGTTGACTCAAATTTTTTGAGATGACTAAATTTCTTTATAGAACGATGCAAATTGATGAACATATCGCTGATGAAGGAAGCTAAAAATGAATAATATATGCTATAAATTGTCCCCACTCTCCACATCAATCATCCTTTTAAGCGCTGAAAAAAAGAACGAAAATTTGTTTATGAGACATATGTGGCCCAAAGTTTGAAAGATATTTTAGGTCCAGAGATATTGCGACCCAATGTATTTATGGCCCATAGAAAATTATAATCCAAATAATTAAAAGGATAATGAAAGCCCTTGTTGGATCATAAGTATAAAAAATATGCCAGACTTTTATCCACTACATTTTTGGGTTTTAATTTTTCGAACTTCCTTAAAAAATTTTTTTAATTTTTTAAACCGGGGGTTTTAAGCGAAATTTTAAAAAATTTTCCAGAATATTCTAAAAACTTAAAACACCTGTAACGGTTAAAATTCTGCATATTTTTGTCTACTTTTGGTCCACTAGGTTAAAAAGTTTTCTGGGCCCAGTATTTCGGCTTGGCATTTTCGTTGCAATAACTTACCTCCTAATACGGAAAAAATAATCCCAGAAGATAGCGAATTAATGTTTCTCACTCAATCAGTCAGTACAATTACAATAATAATCAAGATTGTGCCTACCGTATGCTGGCTCGTTGCATCTTGATTTGTACTCTCGTTTTATGCCTACCGCAATCCAAAAACCGCTGGTGGTGCGGTGGTAAAAGTATTCGTACATGGTTGCATTATAGTGGCGGGGGAAGCATGGTTTTGCACTCTTGCAAAAGCCCCGCTCAACCTGTAGACAACCTCCGAACGCCTAAAAAAGTGTTTAATTTTAGTACCAAAAATAAAGATTTTAGGGTCGAAAAATACATCTTTAAAAAAAGCTAAATATTTCTTTATATCGAGGAAAAATAAATAATTTCTTAATGAATAATATTTCTAATTTTATATAAAAACGAATCTTGAATTGTGTACAATATTATGTCATTTCTCCAAAATCTAAAAGTATTTGAAAGCTAACTAATAAGCTAATAAGGTAAAATATGCATTTTTCTCGCCATTAAAAAAATAAATATGATATTGCCGTGGTTTGCGCGGATGCTCTATATAATGGAATGGGTCTCCAAGTAATCGATAGCAAGACTGTGCGAAACTCAGGCAGAGGACAGAATACGGAACAAAAATTTTGCGAAACACGAAAAAAAGGGAAACTCAAAAAACGAAATTTCGTTGATCACTAAATTTTTGAACATGAAATTTGCAAAACCCTGATCGGCGAAGCGTAACACTTCAAAATCCTCCCTTGTTAATTATATTATTTTCATTTTAATGCCTTACACTTATGACTTTCTGGTCCGACGCAGAAGCCCAAAAAGACATTTCTATGTAGAGCAAATTGCGGCAACTTTGGTCAACTTTTAGCTGGAATTCATTGGGAAGCGGAGGGAAGTTCGGATCCGCAACACGAGGCAATTTCCCGTTGCCGATAGCAGAAACAAATATCAACGCCACACAAAGAACGTTGAATAGCAGTAAATTGGGGGACGGAAGTGAGAATTTCATCCTTAAATTAAAATTGTATATTGTATATAAAAATTACGAGTAATAATTGAGTGAATCAAACACTTTGGGTTAAAAATTTTTAAATGTGGTGTAAAATTGTTTTCCATATGTTTTTAAGGGCGTAGTATCCGAAGTCCGAACATAATATAGCTACAAATATGCCTAACTTGTAAGTAAGTCCCACCAAATTGTCAGGGTGCACAATCTACCTTAGAAACCTGGCAAATACCAGGTTTTCAATCTTCCACCCAAAACGATCTTATGTGTCTGCAAAGTGTAAAAAATATTAAAAATAAGTCTTTTTAATATTTTAGAGGATGCCAAGTTTTTCCAGGGTTTTTGCCTAATTTTCCAAGTCTTTTGGGGAGTTTACCAGGTTTTTTGGAGAAATGAGTAGTGCACCTCCCATTTGTAAAAAGATTGTCCAATTTCCCACACGTATAATTATTTTGGTCAAAACTTTGTTAGCCATCAAGGTCTTTTCTATATTTCATATGAAACGAAGTTATTACGCTGGAATTCTAATTACCGGTACTCTAGTATTCTATTTCGCCCAAATCGACGAATAGAATGGAGAAAAATGGGTCAGAACAAAATATATGTAAACTTTTTTATGGGTCATGCTGAGGATATATTGGGAGGAATTTTTTTGACATAGTTTGATAAATTGTGTGCAAAGTAAATGGTGCCCGAATGACCTCAACTCATTCCCAAGGTACTATGAGGCGAAATATGACAATGACAATAAAACTTTTTTGACTGATACAAAATTGCTCCTTATGTACTTTATCTATTGATAATCTATTGGAAACTGAGCGACAGGTCATCTCTCCAGTTGGGTTCATAAAGAGTAAAGGAGTAAAATGGCAAAAAATTGCTCCAAATTAAAATCGCTTAATAAAATAAAATTTATGGTATTTAAAAAAAAATCTCCAAAAAAGCATGAAAAAAGGTCAAAAAGCACTAATGAGTAATGAGTTTAAAATATAAAAATTATTTCATCTCTAAATCATATTTAAAAATTATAAATTTTCTTTTGATTTGTAAAATCATCAACAAA
Source organism: Rotylenchulus reniformis (assembly GCA_001026735.1). NCBI lineage: Eukaryota > Metazoa > Nematoda > Chromadorea > Rhabditida > Hoplolaimidae > Rotylenchulus > Rotylenchulus reniformis. The sequence goes on from LDKF01001937.1 coordinate 23,349, forward strand.
GAGAGATACATGGAAGAGAGAGGATCAATTAAGGATTTTAAAAATGGACAAGACACAGGATTTATTTCGAAAAAATATGTTAACGAAATTTCATTAAAGACCGCTCATTATAGAATGTTATTCTAAAGAGTTATCTTAGAGAAAATAATTATAAAATGAGCGCAAAAACGCCATTGAATTCTAACTTTTTTTTTTGCATTTTATCGAGTCGCGCTTCCACTTCGCGTGCCTTTGCCTCTGATTCTATTCCTTCCCATTGCAATTCATCAAGTTTTTGATATACATCCCGGAAACTTTTTGCAACTGATTTTTCAAATGCTCGTAGTTGCATAATTAAAGGCTCCCATGTTTTTAGCAATGGGGGTGGGAAGAAAATGTCATCAAAATCTGATCCATTTTCTAGGGTTGGGACAGAATTACCTTCCATTTGATCGTTTAAACCTGATAATTTTTTTTTGAAATTATCGCTGATAGCAAAAACACTTAGTAATTGCACTATTCCTGGGGACACCTAGTCGACCCGATACCGAACGATCAAGTTTACTTAAAAGGTCGATGAAATTAGGCCTAGATCACGGAATTCTCGGGATTCTTATTCGCGTTCCCGGTTCGAGCCACCAGAAAGATGCTGTGTCCGTGATCAAGCCCCGAATACAAGGAGGAAAAGGGGGAATAGGGAGTCGAAATTGGGAGGGGAAGGAAAGGGGCGAAGACCAGGGAAAGGGAGAAGGAAGTTGGGATAGGGACTTGACGACGACGAGGAAAGAAGACCAAAGTTGAAGACCAAAGGGACTCAAAGGATTGGTTGTGTTTTGTCTGAGGTCCGAAGGTTGAGCGCCAAAGTTTATTGTCCGAAGAATGATAGCAAGAAATGAGGTATAGAGGAGGGGTTGGGTGAGCTTAAATAGGGAGTCGGCAAAAGTATTCAAAAGAGGATCCTAGGACAAACATTGAGTTAGGGTCTGGAGGATTAGGCCGAGCGGCATTCAGAATAATACAAAGATGAATTTGGGGAAGAAGAGTGTAAAGACAAAATGCGAAAACAATCCAAAGATCAGACAACAGACACAACATAAAGGATACAGGATTTTGTAAATTACAGTACAGGATCCTATTACGGATTTATAGGTATAACTGTACATGTTTTATCGTGCACCTTTTTTTTCTTTTTTACAGGAACATATACTATTTTGTAATATGCCAAAAAATTTTTTTTGAAAATTTTTCAAAATTTCGAGTTTCGAGTTTCGATTTCGAGTAGGCATCCGAGTTTCGTCCTGTTTCGAGTTTCGAGCAAAATCCGAGTTTCGCCCAGCCCTGGTCGGAATCGTTCGATACAAAATAGGGAAGTAGATATGCATTTATTCAGTTTTTATTGCATTTTTGGCTCTAGACAGGTCAAAAATTATTTTTTGGTTTTTAAAATCTATTTTAAAATGCTTCTAAAAAACCTTCATCAAATACTAAAATGCAAAAAGGTTATAAACTAAGAATCCCATCTCTATAGAATTATTCAATAGATTACTATTGTAGAATAATAGAAGATGGAATACCTATCATGGGAGTATCTTGTTATAGAATGCATATCAAAAATATGTTATGAACGTGAGTGTTTCATCCGTGCTTTTATAGTAATTACAACCATGGTATATATCGCGTGATATATCGATCCATCAATCTATGTAGATCTACGATCTATACACTTATTTCTATTTTCTTTTCTTTATTTTTTGATGCCAAATATAGCAAAATGCACATTTAAAATAAATGCAAATGCATGACGCTATGCACTCTTCTAGGAAGATGAAAGTGGAATCCAGATATGGAATCTGCATTAATCTCGAAACAATTATGTAGAATGTGGTATTTTCGTGATTGAAGTAATCGACATGTCTCTATTTTTAAATTTTATAGTTTTTTCATAAATGTTTGATCGATCATTGATCTTACCTGGTGCCATTTTGGAAAATTTTTATATTTGTATGCTATAAAAAAATTGCATAATATATTAACAAAATAAAAAAAACATTATTTTTGTGATTATAAAATTGTTGCAATTAGTTTTGAATAAATAATAATTAAGGATAATTATAATTTTCCGAAAAAAATTAAACTTGATTTTTGTTTTTAATCATTTTTCTTCAAAAAAAATTTTGCCTTTCCCAACATTTTGCCAATTTATTACGCTCTTATATTTTTCCTCATTACAGATAACACTCATAATCAGTCAAGAATTTACTTGGAAATTCTCATATATTTAAAATATCCGATCGAACTCATTTCTAATTAAAAAATAATTATTTAAAAATACCTATGCCATTATATTTTTTTCTAGAAGGGTTTTTAGCGCACGAAGGCATGCTCAGTTTTTTTCGAAATACGAACCTATTTTTTAACAGGTGAAAAGTCGAATTAAATAATTTTTGATGCTCAAATCAGAAGCTGACATCAATTTTGCTGCATTATGTAAATAAAATTAAAAATCACCGATTAAGCATAGAATTTCCCAGAACCTTCAATTAAGTCGTGTTCAAAGCTTATTCAGGAGAAAATTGTTTATTCGACTTTTTGATTTTTTGGTCTAAAATGGTTCGAATTTCACAAAAATAACTGAGTATATCTTCGTATTTAACAACTAAAAACTCCTCTGAAATTAAATTTAGGTTAATAACTCAAAAAATTACGGTCCTAAAATCTATGAATATCAATTTTATTTATTAAGATTGTAAGAAAGTTGGAAGTGAAAGAAACAATTTTGGATCTAGGAAGATATGAGGAGAAATTGCGAAGATATAAAGCTTTCTTGGAAAGCGCCAAAAAATTGTTGCAGAAGATGCTGAAAAAGTTCCGTCGGAGCAATAATTGTCCAAAATTTGAATACAAATATGTGGATTATTTGGACACACTTGTGGATCTTACAAATATGTTGGAGAGGGTACAGGTCATCTGGACGCCAGATGATGTTGAGAAAGTGGACCAATTTTTGGTCATCGGTAAAGCGAGGAGAAGCGGGGAAATATTCTCCCCAATTTAAGCCCCTCCACCACTCATTACCTTATAACTCAACCAAATTCCTAACTGTAATGGCTTCAATGGACAACCTAAAACTCCTCAGAAACAGAAAAAAACCTAACAGAAAACCCTAAAACTCTTTCAGTTCTTAAATTTTTCAGACAAGAACTGAAAAATCTCAAAAAATCTCAAAAAAAAATTTTTTTTCTTGAAACGCCGCCATAAATATTCAAAAATGCCGAAAACTTCATAAATGAATTAATTTTCTTTGTCCATCTACCTCTCTAAAAAGTAAAAAAAAGTAAGCCTCCCTCTAATTGAAGCCCTCTAGAGAGGGGTTTTTTTAAGCCCGTGGCTTAAATTAAAGAATATATTGTAGTTGACCCAAATGGATCAAAAGCGGCTGTTGACAATGGATCAAAAGCGGCCATCGACAACCGCATGTGTTCAATTTGCATGGCAAAAGAAGTAAAATGATAGTAATTTTTCAATTTTTGAATCTGAATTTTAGTGCCAAATCGCCTTCGGTCCCTGTGGTCATATTGCAACTCGTGAAAGTTGCTCAGACAAATTGAAACGGCATCATTACAATTTGTGTCCCTTGGTTCGCTAATGAATAAAAAAATTCTTTTTAGTATTTTTTGTCTGATAAATAGTGTTAAAAAATTATTTCGTCCACCGGGACTCGAACCAAAAAGAATGGAGACTGCAGTCTGCAACACTATCCACAAGGCTACAAGTGCATATAAGTGAATGGATGGTAATAGAGATAGGACAAAGGCACCGGTCGGTTCTTATCGGTTAAAACCCCGAAAAAACCCGAAAAATTCAAAAAATCTCCGGGAAAAATCAAAATTTTTTTAATTTATAAAATTGTTAAAGTCGAAACACGTTATAATATGCAAAAAGATGATGAAAAAGAATTAACGCAGTGGAGCGTAAGCGAACCGGTGGGAAGAAACCCAGAGCTATAACCATTAGACCATCCATGATGTTATTTACTTTGGGATGGATTTCGAATAGGAAGGGGTCAAAGAAACTTGACTGGCCCCTGGGGCGAAGTTTTTATATTATCACGGCAAATTTGACACCAGATTTATTCAACAACCGGGGTTGCTCTATCGATCTACGGATTCCGTTTTTCACCAGACTTCGGTCACCTGGGAACCTTTCCCCTATCAGATCTAAAATTAAGTACTTGAAAAACTTTAAAATTTTTAGCAACATTTGAAAAAATTTATAAATGTCAGGCCAACAAGTTTTTATCAAACATATAGTATAAGCTGTACAAATTAAATGCTAGTTAACAAATAAAGTACAAATAAACTCGTTGAATACTCTAGAAATTTGTCACATAATCATTGAAAATTAAAAAAAAAATAAATGCAAAAGTTCATTCCCCAATTCTTCGCACTTCAGCTGCACTGACCTATATCACACATCTGTCTACCAGTTCCTTGAAGATTTGTCGTTAATTTTTTTAATTCAAAAATTTTTTTGTAACGTCAACGTCAAAAAAGTTTTTCAGCTGATTAGGATTCAACATCAAAATTACTCTAAGGGAAGTCGTTTTTAGTCGATTTAAAATGAATTTCTAAAAAAATTTTGTGGGGGGCGGGGGTGGGTCAAAAATAGGACACCAACTACAGAAGTACTGGTCGGGGAAACCCGGGAGAACGGAGACGAGGAATTCCATCGGGACAGATTCGGGGACACCGGCCCCGAATCTTACTTCGGACACTCCATTGTGGCCCGACCCATTCCATTGTGGCCCGACTCCCGAAATGGGTTGAGCCATTCCATCGAGGCGTGATCCAATTGTTTGGCACTCGTCGGACACATCATCTGCGCACCACCCTTTGTACACTTCATTCTGGCCCGGCCCTTGGAACACCCACCCTTCGGCCACTCCATTTCATCGGCACCCTATAAATATCATTTTAATAAAAAAAAATATTTAATAATTTTTTATACCACAATATCAGCTTGGAAGAATTTGTGGATGGGTGAAAGGAAAAGCAGCAAAAACAAAAAATAAAACATTGCGGACATTTGGCTTGAATAAAATACGAATAAAATAACTTTTTGGCCAGTTAACACCAAAAAGTATGTGGATGAGCAAGGGATCGGCGATCGGTGTGAATCACCAAAAAAATCCGAGCTTTTAATTAGGGTTATTGGCGACCGGTTTAAAACCGGTACCCCCGGTCTTCAGTTTGGCCGGTTTTGGGACTCCCGGTTTTCGGTTTCGGTTTTGGCCTGACCCCCGGTTAACCGCCGGTTTCACCGGTTTTTCAAAAATCTTCCAAAAATCGATAAAAATTCCAAAAAATTCAATTTTTGCTCTCAAACAGATGCCGAATTGAATGAAATCTTGAACATAAATTAATTCAAAGCAAAATATCATCCATTATATCTCAAAATAACAAAATTTTCTTCAACCTTCTTAGAGCTATCGAGAAATTATTACAGTGAAATTCTCAAAAATTTTCCTGCTTGGCACTTTGAATTTTGAATATTGAAAATTGAACTTTAATTCAAATCTAAAGCGAGAATGAAACAGGTTTTTGTTAAAGGAGCTTGTATTTTATATTGTAATATTGTAAAATTCAGCTCCTTTAACAAAAACCTGTTTCATTCTTGCTTTAGATTTGAATTAAAGTTCAATTTTCAATATTCAAAATTCCTCGACAGCAGCCAGAGACGTACCTAGGGGCGGAAGGCAATGGGGGCAACTGCCTACATTGCGGAAAAATTTTTTCAGGAGGCTCAGGGGAAGAAGGGAAGAAAAAAATCGAAAAATTTGACCAATTTTCTGAAGAAGCTTGTCCAAATTCTTAAATTTTGAGAAATTAGATCCTTATTCTTAAGGAAAATACTGAAAGCAAGTACGAAAATTAAGGCCCAAAATTAGGTCGTACTTCATACTCATATATCTTACCATACTTTTTGAATCATCATACTTCATACTGGTAGTCATACGAGTAAGAACAAAGTATGAGTTCGGAGCAATGATCTTAGGCCAACGGGCATTTGAAAATCCAGATTTTTCAATTTTGATAAATTTTTAAAGAAATTATCATTGTATGAAATATTGGCAGCTCCAATAGGGGTCGCCAAAGAAAAATTTGAAAATTTAATGTTGAAGTCTTACGAAATTTAACCATCTGGGGCCCCCTTGATCTTACCTATTTTTCTTAAATTTCTCATTCTTAGGGATGCATTTTCAAAACCGAAAAACCGGCGGTTTTGGTCCCCCCGGTTTTCGGTTTGGCCGGTTTTGGGACCCCCGGTTTTCGGTTTCGGTTTTAAGCCCAAAAACACCGGTTTTCGTTTTCGGTTCGGTTAACCGGTCGCCAACAACCCTACTTTTAATGATGAGAGGAAATATAGAGAAAAAAAGGAAGGACATCTCTTCAAAATAAGCCCCTTCCTTACTACTACGAATATATAAAAATTCGAAAAATGTAGTAAGGTAGCCTACAAGGGTACTGGGTCGTTTTTAAAAAACCGCTAAAACCCAAAATCTTCTCCGAAAAGTTTTTTAAAGCTTGCTAGGCCAAAACTTCCAGCGAAAAAGTTGTGCCGGATTTTATACTCTATCTCTGGTATTTTAGTTATCGAACTTTGAAAAGTTCTAAATTTTCGAAAATATCTTATTTCGAACTTTTGGTTCTAATTTTGAAAAATAAAAATAAAAGAAGATAGAACATAAAATTCTGCATAGTTTTTTGTTGAAAAAAAAGTTAATAAAATACGATCGGAGATTACCTCTATTATTTCGATTAATTGTTAATTCTCACTTTCTTTTTTCTGTGAATAAATTCTTGAATTTTATCTTACTGTCGGATTCCCCACTATTGATTTTTCTACTATCGGATTGTAACTAAAAAATAAAATTAAAATTCCTCAAAATTTTAATTTTTAACGTCAGGCTAGTACCGTTTCTTTTTTCATAATTTATTGCGTGTCACACTTTTCTCTTTACATTTTTATATATTTTTTGCTCAATTTCATGAAAAGCCTATACTTTACATTTTTCCTTAATTGGTCCACGAAAAAAACATACCTATGCATGTTTGTCATACAATCTTGGCATTTTTTGCTACCAAACTCATCGAAGCGAATTGTGAATAATGAGGACAAAATGCCACAAACTTAATGATCATGACATCCTCTTTATTTGCGTCTTATCTTATATACCTGTTTCTCTCTATGGTGGACACACATTGGTGGACTAGGGATCAGGGGTGGACGTAATTACGGATTACGGATTGCGGATTAGGGAAATTACGGGGTTTTTTGGGTTACGGATTACGGTTTACGAGTTACGGAAAAAATTTTCTTGTTACGGTTTACAGATTACGAATTACGGATGAAAAAATCCGGTTACGTCCACCCCTGCTAGGGATATCAACTCATATATCGAAAAACATGGCATTTATGGCAAAATTTTTAAATAACAAAAATTTCAATAATAACATTTGCATCTTTGCATTATCCAAAAAAGAAATATTTCATTTCTGAAGAGACGACCGGAGAAATTTTTAAAAATTTAAGCTCCTCCATTAAGCAAATTGATCATTTTTTAAATTTTTTAAAATGAATTTATTTTTTTTGAGGGGTGGAGGGAGACCCAATATTGATCAACGCCTGAGA
>LDKF01001938.1:0-13088 GCA_001026735.1 Rotylenchulus reniformis
AATAAATTTTGCCAATTTTTCGGTTTAATTTTATTCAAATTGTCATCAATAATAAATTATTCTAAAGTAGAATATCATCCTGTAATTGTGATAATCTAAAGAAGCCATCTTTGTAAGAATTATTGTCTATATAAAATTTTGGATCAGAAAATTATATTTTATGATCCCCTCCCTTAAGGAAGTTCCTCATCTTCGCATTAAATAAAATGGGAAATTCCTATAAAGATTAAACATTTTTGAGTTTTTTTACAATAAAATAAATTTTGCCCAATTTATTCTATCGGATAAAATTTTCAACTGATCTGACTACCGAAACAAGTTTTTCAGCCGAAGAAATCAATTATTTTCGGCGGACCTCAAACTCAAAACCACAGCAATTTGTGATGATGGTCCTTTTCTTATACATCTTCTAGTGGAAATACAACCATAAAAATGTACAAAATCAGTGTTTCGCAAACTTTTAATCAGACGGACGATTACTGACGAATTTTGAGGCCTGAAAATTGGAATTGGTGGTAGAAGGACATTTATTCTATTAAAATAATAATCTTCATTCGGTAAAAAATCTATCAATTGTACCAAATTTGATTTTTCCCCTTAATATAGCGCCGTTTTAAGCATTTCAGAATTGTACAAATTTACAAAATATTGAAAATTAAGGTTTTTCGTAAAAATTTTGATTTTTTTTCCCGTAAATTCGAAATAATTTTTATACCTTCAGAATCAGCATAAAATTATGAACAACTTTGCTATTTATACTTTTTGTCTAACTTCTCTAACAAAAAAAGTTTTTAGGGACTACTTTTCCATTTTTAGCACTTTTGGCCGAAACGACATAAACACCTCTCTATGTAGTTTATAACAACATTATAATAAGCATCAATTATCCAATAAAAGGAATAAAAAGGCCTTAGGACAAATCACAAACTATAAAACTTTATCAAAAAGAAAGTGGTATTCAATGAGATATTTCCTTTGACAATTTTTTGCCTATCCTCATCTTTTTTAATATTCAAAGTATCTCTTAAAATATTATTGTAATACAATTATTGGGATATTTTTTAGCTCATACTTTTTTAGTTCAGAAATCTTGACCTCTTGTTAGTAATGATTTTAAAGGGCGTAAAATCCATTCTTGGCGACCATATTTGGCAGGGGTTTCATGTGAATTTACTACATTAAATAAATAATTTATACAAGTAGTTTGGGTCACGATCGGTTAACAGAACCGAAGCGAAAACCGGTCTTTTTACCCCACTGAAACCGAGAATCTTTTGTGTGGGTATCTGGGTAGTATCCAAATGATTTGAGTTTTTGGCATACTATTTATTGTTTGTTTCCATATGACCTTTTATCCCAAGCCATCCATCCTTCCTCCCATTGATCATTCCCTCACATTCACTTTTTGAATCCGTTCATATTATATATTCCCTGTCCGTTGTCCGACTCATCCGCAAATATTATTATTAAATATTCTGATAAATATTTTACTATTTAATTCGATTCTAAATTGGGATTGGTCAGCATCGACCAAATACACAACTACTTTGGTCCCAAAACCGACCTAACCGAAAACCTGTACCTTAAAACCTCAGGGTTTTCGGTTTTGAAAAAACTCTGAATGAGAAATTTGAGAAAATTGGGTAAGGTTATTCCCTGTCCTCCAAGGGCTCCAGACGGTAAAATTTCTTAAGATTGCGATATTAATTTCTCAAATTTTTCTCTGGCAGCCATATCGGCGTTACCGGGGCGTTTCATGCAATGATGATTCAACTTGTAAAAAAATCAACTTCTTCTATAATTTTTCATCAATTTTCTATTTTTATGGCCTCAAATTTGGTAAGGAAATCTTCTTCCATTTTTGGCCGAAAATTGTTTGATTTACCCATGCGAGCGATGATTTTATTGCATTATTGAATGAATTTATTATAAACCCTTAAAATAAAAAATTGATGAATAATCAAGATTCGACTAAAAATCATAGATGAAATTGATTTTTATGAAAATCTAAGCTCAGATTCGTGATCAGAGCCCCGAAAACCCGCTGAAGTCAAGTTACAACGAAAAATTCCACTTACTCTTACTTCGAACTCGTACTAAGAAGGGTCCAAAAGTTTGCTAAGAGTACTAAGTACGATCTAATTTGGAATTTAAAATTCGTTCATATTTCCTTAGGAAAGAGGGTCTCGACACATTTATTGGTGCAATTTTCCGTTTAAATTTCTAGCATGTGCCTTTTTTCATTCATTCCTTAGTCTTTCTTCGACAAAAAAGATTTATTTATAATAAATTCATATTTTGAAATTAATTCGTTGCTCAGATTATTTGGGCTAATTAACCAAAGTTTTTATTAAAAAAAATATATAATTGACATGCATTGATGAATAACCAAGACTCGACGAAAAATCACAGATGAAATTGATTTTTATGAAAATCTAGCTCAAAGCTACCTGCTTATTTCATGTAAATAAATTCTAAGAGTATTTTATGCATTTTTTTAAATTATTATCATCGATTTGTTAAATCATTTGAAATATGCATTTTAAATAATTTTTCAGAATTTCTAATCAAATGGATGATCCAATTTACATCATTTTGGCCATCATCGGCTTCCTGTTCCTCGCCTTTTTGGCCCTCAAACTTTTGCGGGCCATATTCTGCCTGATTTACCCGTTTTTCATCGCTCGACCAAAGGATTTGCGGAAATTGGCCGGCGCAAAATGGGCAGTGGTCACCGGGGCCAGCGACGGCATCGGCAAGCAATATGCCATTGAATTGGCCAAAAAGTAAGTGACCGAACAATTAACTAAAAAATTTATAAAACTTTGAGTCGCGCATTTTCAGTCCGGACACTAAAAATTGTTATAACTCACAATCAGATTAAACTCAATTTCAAATTCCAGAATTTTTTGAAATTTTTTGTAATTAGGGCCAAAGAGTTCTCCAAATTTGTGGGTAAAAAATATTTAAAAATTAACAGAAAAAATTTTTTTGGAGAAAAAAATCTGGCGTCAAATTTCTCTTAACACTACATTTAACGTCGGTTTTCACACGAACAGGCCACTTCAAAATTTAGTTTGTGCTAAAAACGATAAAAATATTTTTAAATTTTCAAAATAAATGAATGAAATTTCCCTAGTATTTACCATAATTTTTAATATTTTTTAATGATTTTTGACATGAAATTCAGATAGCGCGTTACGTCAAATTTGAACTTATAATTGAATTTTATGACCATTTTTATTTTATTATTTTTTTACCCATATATTGAGGGATTCTCTTTTAACTACAATTTTTATATGTATAAGGAGTAAATTTGGGTAGGAAATCACTAGTGTTTTAATATATTCCAAAATTCATCACATTTAATTGAAAAATATTATAAGTTTAATTTTCCTTTCCAGGGGTTTCAATATAATGCTAATTTCACGTTCTGCGGACAAATTGAAGAATGTAAAAGAAGAGATTTTACGTAAAAATGTTCTGAAAATTGAAGTCAAATGGATAGTCTTCGATTTTACCAATGGCGATATTGCAGCTTATGAAAAGCGCATTTTCCCGGAATTGGAAAATTTGAGCATTGGCATTCTTGGTAAAATTATTAATATTTTTTTCTAAAAAATTAGCAAATTTTTCATTTTATTTTTCTAATTTTTATTCCACAATTTTTTTCAATCATTTGAGCATCTCAGAGGCTTTATTTATAAAAAAATAATGATTTTTATTCAAAAATTAATAATTGTTCTTTACAGTTTATCATTTGTTTATTTTTTTGCTGAAATTTTCAATTCAAAATGTTTTGTATTTTATAAGATATACTCACCCAAAATTGGAAAATTAGAGATTTTTTTTTAAATTTTACCTTGTTCACGCCAGTAAAGGATTTGTTTCTGATATCATAAGATATCGCAATTGCTTATCAAAAAATATAAAATGAGTTTTTTTACGAAGTCAGATCACCTATTTCTCCATTTTTAATAATTTTTGGGTAATTTTATTTTTTTTCAATTTAGAGGGTTTTTACTAGGGTTGTTCACTACCGGTTCAATATTTATTTGAGAGCAAAAATTGAATTTTTTGGAATTTTTATCGATTTTTTGGCAAATTTTTGAAAAAAAAACCGGTAACCGGACTGAAGCAAAATACACATCAAAGTCAAAATAAACGTGAGCTTGATAAAGTAATTGCAGAGAAACTTGACGCTAAACCGGGTACAATTAGTTGCTGGATGTCGTTATTTGGCTACTCGTGTAAGTTTGTAATATTTGTTAGATTTTCTCTCCATGGCGACATTAATACCGTATACCTGTATTGAGACACCCATGGATTTTATGTTTCAACCCCTCTCGAGCAGCAGAGGGCGGGTTATTAAAGGGGTGAGCTTTTTGCAGTGAGTCTTTTGGTCGAAAAGTGCAAAAATTAAGAACTAGCGTTAATTTGCAAAATGTCTAAATATCCGATAAAACTAAAATGTCTAAAAAATCTTTAAAATATCTATAACATCTATTTGGTATAAATAATGCAAATAAAAAATCCAAAAAATTGTCGTTAGTAAAGTGTATATTTTATTCAAAAATTATTCGTCAATCATAAGCAACTTATTGATTTGATATTGTTTATTATCTTTGCATATTATTCAAAAAATGAATCACCTCAAATTAATATTGTGGTCAAAATATATATTAAAAAAGAATTTATAGAAATCTTTGTACATTGACATCACATCTTTTAGATAAATTAGGCATTTTTACATACCATATTTCCTCTAAAAAGGCCTAGACTTTTTTTAATACCTCCTCGATTAGGGGCCTTATTTTAGAGCAAGGCCTTATTTTTTTTTCACTGTGTAAAATTAGCGTTGAAAAGCCAGAGAATTCCAAATTTTATTTTAGCTCCTCGATTTTATGGCACGAAAACATGTTGCATTGAAACATATTGTTGTCTGATTTCTTTTTCTCTGTTTATTCTACTTTTCTGTGGCAGTTTATAAAAAGGAATTCGCTTCATAAAATTGATGGCTCAAAGCATTCCCCAATTTTTATTTTATTTATCCAATAAAATTTCTGATCTGGGCGGTAAGCAAGACTGTTATTCGATTCTTATCATGTCCCATGATCAGAATAAAAACCTTTGAAATTAATAAAATTTGGTCTATTTTATTTATCTCATACATCTTTTGCGCCTTTTGGTTTAATGGTTAGCTGCCACAGTCCAATCAAAATGCCATCTCATTGACAGCATAGATAAATAAATAAATAAATAAATAAAATTAGCACTACAAAAACTTTATTCTCGAAAAAGAAAAATGGAATGAGAGAGAATGATGAATGATGAGATTAGCCCGGGATAAACATATGTTTTCTCAAAAATTTTGCTCAAAGAGGCTTTATTTTAGAGCATAGCCTTATTTTAGAGGGAATACAATATTCAAATATGTAATCTTTATAAATTACAAATTTAAATTTAGACAACTTATAGAGAGTTTTTGACATTTTTAGACATTCTAGTCTTATCTATTGGATTTTTAGACATTTTGTAATATTAACGTCAGCTCTCCATTTTTGCACTCTTCGACAAACTACTCAGCATTGTTTTTTACATGGGGACAAATTGGAAAACTGTCATTTGAATAAATTTGAAAAGAACATTAATTAATTAATAATTAAGAAGAAAAAAAAGCTAGAATTGGTTTAGTCAAAAAATTTGAAGGATAAACTTTTTGAAATAATGTACTCCACAAATCTCACTAGACACTCACAAGAAATGTTCCAGACCTTATAACAAATTCAAAACAATAGAATTGTCGAAATAAGATCCATTTTAAATGCTTAAAATTTTCGATGAAAAATCATAAACATGTTTTTTAGCATTTTTCAAATTTTTAACATTATGAAATCATTTAACGACTAGGGTTTATTAAGATAAGTTAATCCTATGGAAAATAAAAAATTATAATATCATTTTTAACCTTTTAGATGAAAATAATCCTTTCACCAGTGACCACTATAAACCCATTCTAACTAAGGAAGACACTTTACTTTTACAAGAATATGATGAATGCAAAAAGAAACATCCAAAATACACTAATCATCAAATCGCGGAGCTTATAGGCATACCAAAAACTAATGTGCTTAGAATATTAAACCTCCGTCGGGAATTGTCAAGTAAATTATTATTTTTAAATAATAAATGTAATTAAATATTTAAATAATTAATCTCTACAAAAATAAAAATAGTATAATGTGGATATTTAAAAAACTTACAATATGGTTATTATATCTTTTTTTACAAGATATTTTTTGATAACTCTTTCAAATATATTGCTATCATTTTTAGTATTTTATTAAATTATTTCCCAATTTATTTTGATCTTTTAAAATGAGCCAAAATAGAGTTTCTATATCAAATAAATATTTCTTGGAATAAATACATTACTGTATAAATATCAAATTAAATTGATTAAAAAAAACTTTTGTACCTTATTCTAAATTTTTCATCCAAATAAATAAGTAAAGTAATTTGAATAAGCTCATTTATACTTGCAGATATTTCAACAACTTCTAATGAATCAACTTCATCATCCGAAGACGACAATGATGATTTTTTAATTCATTTTTCAACTAAGACAGGGTGAGTTATTATAATAAAAAATGTGAAAATTCTTTACATTACTAAAGGATTTTTATAAAAATAAATGAAAATGAGTGCATTAATTAATTTGTTTTTATTTTACAAAATAAATGGTTAAATTACTTTATTAGTATTTCAATTAGTATATTTTATAACAAAAACAAAATCAACACATTGTATTTATAAATTTAATTTATCTACAGTCCTGTTCAAATTCCGGCATGGACCAACTTTCCTAGAAAGAGGCGAACTTCAACAAAATTAGAAGAAAATTTAAATTGACATGATAATGTGATTGGAGAAATGGTGAGAAATTTTTTTTATCAGATATTAAAACAATTTTAAAATTTGTATCACTAAATTATAATTATTATGAATGTTTTTTATGGATTTGTTTAAAAAGAAAGAAAAATTATTGTTCTATTGTTTTATTTTGTTAATTGACGAAAAATAAAAAATATTTTGTTAAACAAAAATGATAAATTAATATATTTCTAAATTAATTATATTGAAGAAAGAATTTTTTGTGCTTTTTAATATGATTTTTTTCGGACGAAATAAATTATATTTTGTTTTTTAATTGCCTTTTTTACTAACTTCCTAGCGACATATAATTTACCTTGTCCGACCAGTTCCTCGTGTTCAAATTGTTTCCGCAACAGTTTGTCCATCAATTCGTTGAACATTTCGCGCATCGGATCGAAGTTGTATGTGCCATCTCGGTTCAATAGCAGTTGTGATTGTTCCATGCGGGTTCGCAAAACCCACAACTTTTGGTACAAATTATCCTCCATATGGTTCTTAATGTAACAAACTCAATAGTTTAGAGACAATGAAGGAAAATTGTCGAGGAAACTTTATTTTAGAGCTCGTTAGAGCAAATGTATAAAAGGAACGGCTGTACAGAACTCTAAATTGCATCTTATGACCCTATTTTCGAATTTCCTGAAAAAGTGCAAAATTTTTTGAAAATATCATTATGGTTTTTTCGAAAAAATCAAACTTTTCAGAAAAAAAGCTTAAACAATACAGCTTAAACTTATACACAACTGCACCTTTAATACTTTTGGTCTAGAGGTATAAAATAAAGTTTTCCCTACAATTTTCCTTCACTGTCGAATGGTTCGGACACACTACCATATTCTCAGTATACCTCCAATAAATTGATTCCTTTATAAAAAGTAAATAGTTATTCTATAAATATCTATCCCCGTATTCGATAGATCCATTGGCTTATATTTTTTGACTCACTCTCCAAACAGGATTATCGATAGAGGAAAACCATATTATATACCATAGAAAATAGTTTTTTTTTAAAAATAGATTAAAAAAAATAAATGGAATGTTTAACAATTAAAAAAAGAATTAATAAAAAAAACAATACAATATATCTAATAGTGTCATTGATTTAGATAATTTTTTCTATTATTTTTATAATCTTTTTGGATGGAAAATTTTGGCCCAGAATATGTAACCAGAAATGAATTCTTATGCAAATTTACATGTTATTGGATTTAGGTATGTAGAGCTCCCAAGTAATCTATATTTTGACTATGGTTGCCATTGTAAAATCTTTTATTTATTTCACATGAATTTATAAAAAAATTTGTGTAAAAACTGACTAAATCGATAGATTAAAAGAATTTAAATAAAAATATTTTTTTACTTCTCTCAAACATCAGTCAGAAATTTTTATATGGAAGTACCAGTTCAAATGATTAAAACATATTAATGAATTGATGAGCAAAAATGAATTTTCTATCATACATAGAGACCTAAATTCTTTTTTGAAAATATTGCATTTTATTGAAAAATACTAAAATCATCTATAGAGCTTATAATATAGCGAATTAAGACATGAAGAATTGCTGTCAATGTAGTGAAAATAAAGCAATTGTTAAAAATATATTTATAAATTAATTTATTTAAACTAAAAATCTTCCATTTTATAGGAATTTAACAAAAAATAATAATTATTTTTTTAATTTTGGACCTAGCACTTCTCCATTAAATTCGGAATCTTGATTTTGGTAATAATTCTACTCTTAAATCATAAGAAATTTCAAGGAAAATATTTGAAAATTCTTCCAAAATTGATCTTTATCCTCTTTGCATTCTCTACTGCTGATGTTAATACCGCTTCATTGCCCATTTGTGCTTCGATGCTTACGATTCCATTATTCTTTTTAAACCGTGCTGAGCTCTAATTAAGTCGTTTCGGCTAAAGCGGCCAAAATAGAATTACTTGTCCTTAAAACTTTTTTGTTAGACATGTTAGACAAAAAGTAAAAAAGGCAAAATTGTACAGAATTTGATGCTGATTCGAATGATATTTTTAATTTTTCGAAATTCGGCCAAAAAGTTCGAAATATCCCCTAAAAACTCTAATTTTCGATGTCGGAAAAATATCGAACTTTTCGGCCGAATTTCGTAAAATTAAAAATACCATTCGAATCAGCATAAAATTCCATACAATTTTGCCTTTTATACTTTTTGTCGAACAAGTCTACCAAAAAAGTTTTAAGGACAAGTAATTATATTTTGGCACTTTTAGCCGAAATGACCTAGCACCTTTTTAAACATCTTATTTCTTTTCCAAACTTTTATTTTTTGTAGAAAAAAAATCAAATTTTACACTATTTTAAGGGAAAAATAATCATGTCGCCCAAAATCCAATAAATCCATTCTGCCGAAAAATAATTTGTTATTATCTGTCACATAGGAAATTCGCATTATGCATTTACACCCCATAAAATTCATAAAATTGTCAAAATTTTTGAAAATCAATAAATGAATTGGTTTTTAGTAAAAATTTAACCGATGAATTCAGCTTATTTTTAAAAATAAATTTTGCCTAATTTTTCGAATTGATTTTATTCAAATTTTCACCTAATAATGTATAATTCTAAAGTAGAATATAATCCTAAAATAATAAATATCTAAAAAAGCTTTCCTTGTAAAAATTATAATCTATATAAATTATATTTTTGAAAATAAATTTTATGATTAGGTATACCATAAATTCATCATCTTTTCGTATTAAATAATTTGGGAATTTCAATACAAATAAAAATTAAACATTTTTGAGTGTTCAATAAAACAAATTTTACCCAATTTATTCCATCTGACAAAATTTTCAACTGATCTGACTACCGAAACAAGTTTTTCACCCGAAGAAATCAATTATTTTCGACGGACCCAAACTCAAAACCACAGCAATTTGTGATGATGGTCCTTATTTATGCATCTTCTAATGGAAATTCAACCATAAAAATGCACAAAATCAGTGTTTCGCAAACTTTTAATCAGAAGGACGATTAATGACGAATTTTGAGGCCTGAAATTGGAATCGGTGGTAGAAGGACATTTATTCTACTAAAATAATAATGTTCTTTTTTGGTTAAACATACTATCAAATGTTCCAATTTCGAATTTTTGATTTTTTCCTCAATAATAGACCGTTTTAAGCTTGGAATGTACAGAAGCTAATTTTTTGTTTGAAAATCATAATTTTTTTTGAAAATCAGTTTCTCCAATTTGTCCTTATCATTTTTTTGTAATTATTATTTATTTCAACATTGTTTAAAATATTTAACGGATGGTTTATAGAAGGGAATAGAATTTTCAAAAGTGAAAGACAAGATATTATTGCAAGATGTGCAAGATTTATCGTGTAAAAAGTTTTACAAATATTGCGCAATATGCAAGATTTTTCAAAAATGTTTTTTTACGAAGTATATCAGGAAATTTCGATAAAATTTGCAGTTCAATTTTTCATCATTAACTCGCTTTCCCTTTCAAAAATATTCAATATTTAAAAAAATGGCAAGAGCAAGACGCAAGCTTTTTAAAAATTCAAACAACATATCGTTATGTCCAACAACATATAACGATATTTTGTTTGGATTTTTAAAAATCTTGCATCTTGCTCTTGCCTTTTTGTAAAAGATTGAATATTTTTGACAGAGATAGCGAGTTAATTATGGAAAATTGAATGGCAAATTTTATCGAAATTTCCTGAAATACCTAGAAAAAAACGTTTTGAAAAATCTTGCACATTGCGCAATAGCTTGATCTAAATATCTTATTATTATTATCGAGATATCCTTTCCATTAGAATATAAATAATTATAAAAAATTATTCAATTAAAAAATCCACAATAAATTATATAATAATATTTTAACATATACCTTGGAATATTAAAAAAAGATGAGGATAGACAAAAAAAAATTGTCAAGGATTAGCACAAAATCTTACAAAGTCTTGTAAAATCTTGTTCAAGGCATTTTCTTGCTCCATTCTCTAGTTTCCAGTCTCTAGTTTATAGCAACAAAATTATAAACATCAATGATACCAATAAAAGGAGTAAAGGAGGGGTCTTTGGTAGAAATCACAACCAAAAATATATCGAAAAAGAATAATTGTTCCTTGACTGTGAGAGAATGTTTTTTGATGAGAAATTTCCTTTAACAATTTTTTGCCTATTCTCATCTTTTTTTTTAATATGCCAAGGTATATCTTAAAATATTATTATGTATATAATTTATTGGGGATTTTTTGGTTATAATTTTTAATAATTATTTATATTCAAATGGAAAGGATATCTCTATAATAATAAGATATCTAGACCTCTAGATGCCAATGATATTAAAGGGCACTTAATATATTTTTGGTGACCACATAAGCTCTTTTGAATATTTTTTTTTCGCAAACTTTGGACATTAATTTTAAAAATCATAACTTTTAAAAATAGTAAATTATAATTTATTTTTTGCAAAGAAATTATTTATAAACAATCAAAAAGTGACTAAATGAATTGCTAGCCAAAGTTATGATTTTTTAAACTGGCTCAATGAAAGGGTTCTGAACTTATTATTATTTTACACCCTAGTTTCGATAGGATACTAGATAAGGATGATAGAGAGGATGATTTATATTTGTTTTTCGACATGTGAAGTTTTTGGCGCAATTTTCCCGTTTAAATCTGGCAGCTGCTTCCGCGTTTTTGTGTTTTTCCTTTTTTCATTATTCATAGTCTTATTCATTTCGATAAAAAATATTTATTATAATAAACTCATTATTTGGAAAAATTTTACTTGGGCTAAATTAACCAAACTTTTTTTTTTGTAAAAAATTGATTAATATAACAGAATCATGCATTTAAATAAGTTCTAGAGTATTTTTTGCATTTTTTAAAATTATTATCATCGATTTGTGACCATTCTATCTTAAATCGTTTGAATATGCATTTTAAATAATTTAAATAATTTTTCAGAATTTCCAATCAAATGGATGATCCAATTTACGTCATTTTGGCCATCATCGGGTTCCTGTTCCTCGCCTTTTTGGCCCTCAAACTTTTGCGGGCCATATTCTGCCTGATTTACCCGTTTTTCATCGCTCGACCAAAGGATTTGCGGAAATTGGCCGGCGCAAAATGGGCAGTGGTCACCGGGGCCAGCGACGGCAATATGCCATTGAATTGGCCAAAAAGCAAGTGACCGAACAATTAACCAAAATTAATTAACACTTATCAGTTAAAAATTGTTATAAATCACAATCAGATTAAACGCAACTTCAAATTCGGGAATTTTTTAAAAGTGCCAAAGATTTCTCCAAATTTACGGGTAAAAAATATTTAAAAATAAATAAAAAAATTAGGAGAAAGGGCATAGAATCTAATCTGATGTCAAATTTCTCTTAGAACTCCATTTAATTTGGTTTTCACGCGAAAAAAATCAATAAAAATATAAATAAATTTCAAACCAAATGAATGAGATTTCCTTTGAATTTATCATAATTTTCATGGTTTTAAAATGATTTTTGACATCAGATAGCCAGCGATAAGTCAAATTTGACCTTATATTCGAATTTTAAATTTTATGTCCATTTTTATTTTTTATTTTTGATCAAAAATAAGGGATTCATTTTTAATTTTAACTACAATTTTCATATCACTAGTGTTTGATATATTCCAAAATTCATCATATTTAATTAAATTTTTTGCTTAGGTTGAAATTTTTTTATAAATTTAATTTCCTTTTCAGGGGCTTCAATATAATGCTGATTTCACGTTCTGCGAACAAATTGAAGAATGTAAAGGAAGAGATTTTGCGTAAAAATGTTCTGCAAATTGAAGTCAAATGGATAGCCTTCGATTTTACTAACGGTGATATAACAGCGTATGAAAAACGCATTTTCCCGGAATTGGAGAAATTGAGCATTGGCATTCTTGGTGAAATATTAATGGCAAAATTCCTTTCAATAAAAAAATTAAAATAAGAATATTAAAATTTTGTTATAATTAAAATATTTATTAACTGCGAGAAAAAATAAAAAATTTGGTATAGGAGATAGATTTTTTGACCAAAGAACATTTATATTTTTTTTGTAAATACATATAGACCATACAATAAAAAAGAAATTGCTTAAATTTTATCATAAAGAAAAATTTCTC